>PVKM010041556.1:0-13090 GCA_004027735.1 Carollia perspicillata
AAACAATTAGAGACAATAAATAAGTACAGTAAAGTTACAGGATATAAAATCAATATACAAAATGTGTTGTATTTCTACACTAACAACCAAATATCTGAAAGAGAAACGAATAAAACAATCTTGCCCTGGCCTAGGTGGCTCAGTTGGTTGGAGTATTGTCCATGGACAGAAAGGTCACAGGTTTGATTCCTAGTCAGGGCACATGCCCAGGTTACTGTCTCAGTCCCTGGGGTGGGGTGCATGTGAGAAGGCAACCAATCGATGTTCCTCTCTCTCTCTCCCTTTCTCTCTCTCCCCCTCTCTAAAAAAGAAAAACAAGATAATCTCATTTACAATTCACAATCACAAAGAATAAAATACCTAAAAATAAATTTAACGGAAGAGGTGAAGGACCTATACACTGAAAACTATAAGACATTGGTGAAAGAAACGAAGAGGACCTGAAGAAGTGGAAGGGTATTCTATGCTCCTAGAGTGGAAGAATTACAATTGTTAAAATGTCCATATCACCTAAAGCAATCTACAGATTTAATGCAGTCCCTATAAAAATCCCAATGATATTTTTCCCAGAAATAACACAAAAAATTATTAAATTTGTATGGAACCATAAAAGACCCTGAATAGCCAAAGCAACTCAGAGAAAAAAGAACAAAACTGGTAGTATCACACTCCCTGACTTCAAATTTTACTACAAAGCTTCAATAATCAAAACAGTATGGTATTGGCAGAAAAGTAGACATGCAGACAAATGGAACAGAATTGAGAGACCAGAAATAAACCAACACATACACGGACAACTAATATTTGACAAAGGAGTCAATAATATATAATGAAAGAGGAAAGTCTTTTCAATAAATGGTGTTGGGAAAATTGGACAGTCATATACAAAAGAATGAAACTAGACTATTTTACACCCCACACAAAAATCAATCAGAGACTTGAATATAAGACCTGGGACCAAAAAAAATAACATAAAAGAAAACATAGGCACTAAACTTATGAACCTTGGTCTTGAGGGGGGGAGGGGGGGAGGTTGTGAACTTGACTCTAAAGGCAAGAGAAGTAAAAGCAAAAATAAGTGATTAGGATTACATCAAACTAACAGGCTTCTGCTAAGCAAAAGAAACAACCAACAAAACAAAAAACAGCCAATTGAATGGAGAAGATATCTGCAAACAATTCATCCAATAATGGGCTAATATCCAAAACATACAAGGAGCTCATATATCTCAACAACAATAACAAAAATCTAATAAAAAAATGAACAGAAAACCTGAATAAACCCTTTTTCAAGGAAGACATACAGATGGTCAACAGACATGAAAAGATGTTCAGTATCTCTAAATATTATGGAAATGCAAATCAAAACCACAATGAGATATCATCTCACACCATTCAAAGTGGCTATTATCAAGAAGACAAAAAAAAAGTGTTGGAAAGGATGTGGAGGGAAGGGAACCCTCATATACTGTTAGTGAGAATGCGAATTAGTGCAGTTACTATGGAAAAAAGTAAAGAAGTTTCTAAAAAAATTGAGAATAGAACTACTACATAATCTAGTAATTCTTCTTCTGGTTATTTACTTGAAAAATGTGGAAGTACTTATTCATAAAGATGTATGTACCCCTATGTTCATTTCAGACTTATTTACAATAGCCAAGACATGGATACAACCTAAGTGTCCATTGACAGATGACTGGATAAAAAACATGTGATACACATACACACACACCCAACAGGATACTTCTCAGCCATTAAAAGATGACATTTTGCCATTTGCAACAACATGGATAGCTCTTGAGAGTATTATGCCAAGTGAAATAAGTCAGATGAAAAAGTACAAAAGTTGTATGATTCCAATCATATGTGGAATACAAAACAAAAGGTAACAAACAAACAAAAACACTCACAGATACAGATGAACAGAATGGTGGTCTCTATTCTGAAGAAAGAGGGTGGGGGGAGGCAAAGTGGGCAAAGAGGGTCAAATGTATGGGGACAGAAACTAGAGTTCAGGTGGGCAGCACAAATAGAGTACACAATGTCAAATTATAATCTCGTATGCCTGAATTATATAATGTTATTAACCCATGTTACACCAATAAGTTTAATTTTAAAAAATGGGAACACAATTTAGGAGACACTGATTTCATCAATTTCCCTATAGCAGTTTGCAATTATTTCAAATTCCTAGCAAATGTTCCTGCATATGCACAAGTGTACAAACACAAGTGTACACACACACACCCCTTGTCTCTCCAATCAGAATCTCCCAAGATGGATTTCCTGCTCTTTGGTCCAATAATTTAGTCTTTGAAACTAAGGAAAGAGACCTGTTTCTCAGACCAAAGTGATAATAAATAATGCATAAAATATAGAAAAGAGAAATATATTAATCTCCTGAACACCTTACATTGTCTGGATAATACTTTGTGCTTAACCACCCACCTGCCAAGTCCACCTGTGAGACCACTGAGCCAGTGGAACAACCATCCCAGATCCTTTCCATCAATGACTCTCCTGCCCCTTTACTTTCTAGTTTTTAGAGGAAAAATCTAGTTTTCAGCCTGGACTAATGTCTGGACCACCAGATGCCTGCTGTAGAGGCCTTTACGGGTGTCAGCCTTCCAACTCTGCAGAAAACAGACAAATGATTCAAAGGAACTTCTAGTCACCAGAGGTAAGGGAGTACATATTCTTTTCATATATTTTTCTCAATATTTTACTTTGAATATTTTCAAAACTTCCAAAAAGTGAAAAGAATGGTACAATTAACACCACACATTCTTCACTGAGAATATTAATTCTCAATATTAACTTTTGCCGTAATTGCTTATCTCTGCCTCTCATATCTGTCTGTCTCTCTCGTCATCTTTTTAATAAAAGCAAGTTGCGGAGAGGAGAATATTCCACCTCTAAAAATTTCACATTCCTCAACATTCATCTACATAATCGGAACACTATCATATCCAACAAAGCTGACATAGATTCAATAGTGTTATCTAATACAGAGACTTCATTTAAATTTCCCCAGTGAGGGACTCTCTGAGCACCAGCCTCCAGGGCCTTTTTTTTGTTTGTTTTTTGTTTTTTCTGTGGCTGGACTCAGATGAAAGGAAGAGGGCAGTGCAAGGCAAGCAACCGACTGTGTGATGAGCACCCCCCCCCCCGCCAGAAATAGGAGCCCATTTTTGCTGACTCTTAAAGTGTCCCTTTCCTAATAAGCAATACTATTAAATGGTTAAGACTAATCAAACATCCTGCTTAAATGATTGTTACTTTTACTTGTATTTTTAGAAAATTGATAAAAAGAAAATCACACCTGAATTATCTTTAAGGTAAGAGATAAACCAAATTTCTACTTCTTAGGCAGTCCTTAATGGATGTACTTTTCAGGCACTTATGGATGCTGACATATAAATAATTCTTGTATTTTTATAGTCAGGGATCCTTATTCATCAGGTCTGCCTTTTACCTAGAAGGTAAAATTCGTTTTTTTGTTTTTTAAAGGTGGCTTTGCCCAGAATCCAGGAGGTTGTGAGACCTTATTCTGGTCAGATCAGGCCCCTTTTCTGGGAGGGCCTGGGGGTCCACGATTATCAGCAGGACGCTGGAGCCTCGCGTCAGCTTCTCCGCAGCAGGCCAGACCCCCCTAATGTGCTTGTGGAGAGAGTCAGCCTCCACAGCGCGTGTTTGGCTCTTTGCATCCTCAGAGCCACTCTCCTTCCTAGCACTCTGTTTACTTCGCTCCACCAATGGCTGTTCTCTGTAAACTTAGGACTATTATTTCTCTCTTTTTAAAAAGAATTTATTTATTTAATTTTAGAGAGAGGGGGAGGGAGGGAGAAAGACAGGGAGAGAAACATCAATGTGCGAAAGATGCATCGATCAGTTGCCTCTCACACACCCCCAACCGGGGGCCTGGCCCACAACCCAGGCATGTGCCCTGATTGGGAATCAAACCAGTGACCTTTTGGTTCACAGGCTGATGCTCAGCCCACTGAGCCACACCAGCCAGGGCTGTCACGCCTGAAAGTAACAACACACTGGGACTTGTCCCAGTCAAACATTCTGGGTCAGCTGTGGGATTTAAAATCTTCATGGCTCACAAATAAATATAATCAGACCAAAAGAAAGACAGGTGTGCTACCTTCCGAGTGTCAAATGTAATGGAAAAGGAAGATAATGCATCAAGCCCCACATGGCTTGTCTTTGCTGTGGTCTCTGTCTGGGAAGCTAATGTACTCATTGATCAGTCTTCAACAGAGACATCATTCTCAAATTGATCCCTGGCTTCAGGTGGCAGGCTAATATTTGTGTTAGCTTCAATAACCAAAGGAACAGATCCCGTTGCTGGGAAGACATGGGCAGCTGTTGCCCTGACAACACAGCATGCGAGATTCTAGTTCCCTCCATAATTTCCCTGAGAAGATAATGAGTACATATCGGCCCTACCTAGGAACTTGGTTTTTGCCTACATGATAAGGATTATTAACCCATAACTCAATTACTGAAAGTTTGTCAGTCCTAGAAAATTTCATCTAGATTCAGATTACAAATTATATGAAATAAGATTAAAGACATGAAAGGCCAGCTTGATAGCCCTGGTCATGGGAGACGTAGGAAGGACTCAGGGACACCTGCCCAGCAAACGTAGAAATGGGCTCAGCAGCCTTTGAGGATGTGGCTGTAAACCTCCCCCTAGAAGAGTGGGTCTTACTGGCTCCCTCCCAGAAGGAACTGCATAGAGACTCGATGCGGGAAACCTTCAGGCACCTGGCGTCATTGGAGGTCACAAGATAGACTCTGTGAAGCAGAAAAGGACACTCAAAAGTAACATGTGTGGCAGTGCCTTTGGTTTTCTCCAGTGTTTTGAAAATCATGGAAGAAATCACAGTGCAGAGAACACATACAAACGGAAGGAAGGTGGGAAAGCTTTCATGTGGCTCCGAACCCTTCAGGGACACAAGATAACACAGATGCAGATGGCTCTTATAAATGTAAAGTGTGTGGGAAAACCTTTAGTTCAACTTCACTTGAAACATGTGAAAGAACCCACCCCGGAGAGAAGCTCTATCAGTGTGAAAAGTGCGGTAAAGCGTTAGGCCCAGTCCTCTTCAAAGACATGAGGGAACTCACAGTGCAGAGAAACCCTACGGCTGCGAGGAGTGTGGAAAGGCCTTCAGGTAGCCTGTTCCTTACAAGCACATGAAAGGCTCACACTGGAGAGAGACCCTAGGGATGTAAGGAGCATAGAAAGGCACTCAGACACTACAGTTCCTTACCAAGACATAAAAGCTCTCACGCTGGAGAGAAAACGTGTGACTATAAAAAATGCGGTAAAGCATTCAGGTACTCCAGTAGTCTTGAATACGTGAAAGAGCTCACAGTGCAGAGAAACCCTATGAATATAAGGAGGGTGGAAAAGCCTTCCGACCTCGTAGTTCCTTATAAACACAAGAAAGGGCTCAGGAGCGAAATCCTACGAATGTGAACGCTGTGGTAAAGCCTCTATTTCTGACGGAAGCACTTGAAGACACATGAGAACGCATACGTGAAATATACCTTATCAGTGTTAGGAACGTGGGAAAGCGTCCACTCACCTTAGTTCATACCACAGTCATGAAAGAACTCACGCTGCTGAGAATGTAATAAGTGCCTTGTGTATAAGTGCCCTTAATATATTCTGTTAATTTACCCCCCAAAAAAGACATGAAAGGCCATGATAATGTAAAATGTTAGATTTACAAATTGATTATGGGGGAGAAGCATCTTATTTTAATAAGAAAGTGCTTTTACTATAAAAGAATTGTACACATGTACAATTATGTGTTCTGACATAAAAACAGAAATAATGAAAACGTTCCTATATTTTAAAATTTGGCTCCATCACTAGAAGCCCTTTAAAGTTATATCCCTCACCTAGCTAGTGATGCACCTGTTGGATCAGGATTAGGAATCAGGGAGACCAGTTTCACACTGAGGTAGAGAAGAGTTCAAGTTTGGAGAAGGGTTTCTGAGGCCCTTGTGGTCCCATCTGTGAAGCAAGCAGAGACTTGAGAAGTGCTTATGCATTAAGGCTTGTTCTTGCGTACAGCACCTGAAACGGTGACTGCCCAAGAAGAAGCCCAGGCAAGCTTCCTGGCAAATGAGAGGCATGTGGCCTGATCATCCCTGGTGCCTCAGCTGATAGCCAGCCAACCACCAGCCATCACAGTGAGACCATCCCGTCATCCAGTGGCCAGCCAACTGGCCAGTTGGCCACCCACCAACTTGTGAAATCAGCTGAGCTGACTCACCACAGAACCACCCCACTGATCAGATCATCGGATGTCTGAAAGTATTAGCAAATACCTACTCAAAAAAGAAATTCTCTCCTGTCAGGTATATGCTTAATGATGCAGCATATATGGCAAAAATGCACCAGGCTCTTTTTTATGGGAATCGTTTGAGATGGAATTTATCAGAATTCCTGTGCTTGTAGGACAAAAGCTACAGCAGTATGATAAACAGAACCGAGGGAAGCTGCATGTATGCAGCCGCCCCCACAACTTACTGTCAGTGAGGGTAACGTAAATTCATAATCTGCCACTACGAAAAGGACATTGAAGACGACCGTTAACCACATATGATCAACTCAATGTAAAGTTTTACCCTTTGAGACTGAAGATTTAAGAGTGTTATTGTTCAAGGAGATGTCCTGAGATCCTATAAATCACGTATGAGGTGTGACAGAAGGTTTTCCAAATTTCACAAATCAGACAATTCCCATGGCATTGCAAAAATGTTGTAAAACTAAAATAGACTGTTTTAGGTTATCAAAATAAAACAAATCATATCTTGCTCAATCATGGAAAAGGAAACACTAGACTTTCTTTAAGATTACAAAATCTCTCTAATGTTATTTTCTTATATGAAGAAGATATAGAAAAAAAAAAACAAAGCATCCCCAACAGTAGGAAGAACATACCATGAAGATGTGTCAGGCAGGTAATGAAACAAAAATATTGCTGATTTGGGGATATTTGAGACCTTTTTCATCTTTTCAAAGTTCGTGGTTTGGTGTGATTTCTCATGCTAATTAAATATTCACATTTGAACTCAATTTTGCATTTGTAATCATGTATTATTTTTCATAAAGAGAACTCTTAAAATTGTATAAGATTCAAAACGCTCCAAATCTAAACCTGGGCCGGCCTTAGTCAGATTTCAAGGTGTTTTTGATGGGACTCCCTTGAGTCAGTCATCAAAGGTTTCCTTTCTTTCTGTCTCTCTGCTCGGACACCTGTGGTGCCGGATCATCCTGGTGCTGGCTCCCTGTGTTGTGACAAAACGACTGCAGCCGTTTCACCACTTCAGCCAGAAGGACACCTGGTTTTTCCACTGTCCTCTTCAGAGAAATTAAAAACTTTCGAGAATGGAACCCCCAGTTATTAGCCTAAATTAGTCACCTGCCCTACATCAGTCACTAGTCGGCTTAGGGTTGGATTACCTAAACAACTTAGTGCATTAAGATGATGAAATTACTGGAATGAGGTCCATTGCCACCCAGAACCTCCTGGCTGGTGCATGGTGAAGATGAAAAGGAGGCTGGGGAGACAAATACCATGTCCGGTGGAAGGCATTGCACAGGTGAGATATTTATTCATTTATTTAAAGCCATCTCCCTAGAACACAGCGACTCAATCCTAAGTCAAGTGTCAGAAACCAGGGAGACAAAGATGAATGAGAATTAGATAGTTCCCATCACTTCCTATGTGGGACAGGCTCTTTATTTTATTTTAAAAATTTAACTGATTTATTTTTACAGAGAGGGGAAGGGAAGGAGAAAGAGAAGGAGAGAAACATCAATGTAGTTGCCTCTTGCATGTCCCATACTGGGGAACTGGTCTGCAACCCAGGCTTGTGCCCTGACTGGGAATCGAACCTGTGACCCTTTGGTTCACAGTTGGGTGCTCAGTCCACTGAGCCATACCAGCCAGGGCCAGGCTCTTTATTTTAGAAGACTGTTTCGGGTTTGGAATATTTGATTCTAGCACTACAAAATGAATTTAGAATCTACAATAAATTCTACATTTAAGTCTCTACATATTCAGTAAATATTTAACACACACCTACTGCCTATTCATCATGGAGAGGGATACAAAATTTAGTTTCTGACATCATGAGTTAAAATCTTGTTGAAATATCTTAAATGAAAAATTAAAATAATAAAATGTCTAAATAGCTAAAATAAATAATACCTGTTCAAGATGGCAATAGAAGAGATGATCCAAGATAGTACAGATGAATTGTACAGGTAATAAAGCTACAGGAGTTTAAAATAATTATATATATAATTATATATTTTATATTAAATATAAGATAAATATATATGTAGAAGCTATTACTTCTTACTGAAAAAGTGAATAGCTGGCATTGGCTTAAAGTGTATACTTGAACTTTCACTTTCAATCGGGGTTTGTTATCAATGATTACTTCCAGTCTGCATGATCAATAGGAAGCAGATACAGTATGCACTTTGGAGTGTAGCATTACTTTCAGTGTTCGATTCTTTCAGAGGACAACAAACCTCCCTGTGTCAGAGATGAGACAGAAAGCGCAATAGATACTGCTGAAGTAGGCTGAGCGGGTTGCGTGTGCAACACAGTCCTCGTCTAGCATTTCGTGACTTTGTCTCTTAGTCTCTAGAGAAGGTGAAGTGGTACACTGGAAAGAATATTAGTCCAAGAGCCAGGAGACTTGGTTTCTATTGCTCATCCTGCTGCTAATTTATCTGACACCTTGGGATACCTGTCACTCTTCCGTTACAAGCCATTTATCCGTATAGTTACCACTTTCGCTGCTCAGAAGTCTTTCTTCCTTGTGTTGGCTGGGTTTGTGCTTTGTTGATAATGATTTGCCCTCCTCCGGCAGCCACGTTGCAACGTTCCATGCACTGAACATTGTTTAACTTCTATCACTAGCTCTGCATTTAGCCCTCGGAGTCATTCATTGCGCAAATATTTTTTGAGTGTCTATCGTGTGCCAGGCACAGAGTTAGGGATAAAATGTTGAGCAAAAAACATTTGCCCTTATGGAGCAAACAGTATGTAGATTCACCAAGGAGTCGTAAACTCAGGTCTTTTGTCCTTTAAATTCGTAGGTGAGTTCAATGAGGTTAGGTGAATCTAGGACTTCTTCCAATTCTTAAAGCTTTGATCTATTTTGTGAAAATGAGTCTGAAATTTTAACGAGAAAGAAAACCAAAATATAGGATATAAATGTATTAAAAGTAACTCACTGTGAGGATAAGGTTGTATTAGTTTTGTATACAAAAAAAGCATATTATTGAAAATCTGAATTTTACATATATGTGTGTGTAGATGTGTGTGCTTAATAAAATTAAAAACTGTTTTATTACAAATAACACTGATCTAGAAGACCCTGAAAACCTAGATTAATGTTCAGACTTAAGTAGAAATCATTTATAGAAATAAAGAAATCTTTATGTTCACAAAGATAAAATTACTAGGACAACTTTTGGGACTCAGTGTAGGTAACTGCTCAGTGCTGTCCCTTTCACACTCTGTGGGACCCTCATCCAACCACTCACTGTGAGCCACATCTACTCCAGCCCTAGCCAGATGCCCGCTGTGCCCTCTTTCTCCCCTCCCTTACCCTTCTCCAGGCCCACCGGTTCTTCTGAGTTCCTTCTCCAAGGCACATTGGTCTTTTCTTCCTGCTGGTTCTGGAAAGTGAAATTAAACTTAGATTTTTCAGTTGAGTTTCTATATGATCTACTGACCTTCTTATCTAGTTAATATTTCCTGATTCAGTATATGCAAAATAGTCATCTTCTCATTTTTTTAGTACATTACTGACTGGGTAGACTATTTAGGCAGGGCATGGGACTGAGGGACAGGAACCTGGCTTCTAGTCCCGGTCCCACTGCTAACTCCACCACTAACTAGCAGCACGATCCTCCTCGACCCTCCCAACCTCTCTGAGCCACCACTCTGCGACCTGCAACATAAAGGACTCAGACCCGATATATTATTTTTCCACTGCTAATTATACAAATGATAAGAGCATTATTCTTCATATCGATGTTTTATATAATGCAGATAAGTTCAAAGTCCCCTTTGAACTTCCCCTGTTTCCTCAATTCCTGTTCCTGTTTAATCTCTCTATTATTATCTCTTTGATAAGTCTTCTTCCGGAACTCTTCGCATGCATGCAAGTTCCCTACCAGGTTTAATATTTTACTAATATAAAACTAAGCAGCCTCTGTGTGAAGAAGCAAGAGCTGAACTTGTGTTCAAAAGTATGATTTTCCATATGGGAACATTTTCATTTCTGGGCCCTAGTGAGTATTTAAGAAGGAATGTTAACTCTAAAATCAAAACACTTTTAAAATGCAAAACTCACAATCTGCTCTAAGGAACTCACAAAATATGAATGTTAATAAAAAGGAGAAATGTCAAATGAATGACATTTTAAAACTTTTAGTTTTGTAAAAAGTTTAGAAAAAAGGAAATTTGTAGAAGTAAATATGTCATTTTATTATTAAAAATTATTTTTATCATCTCCATTATTAACTCTATTACAGTCTAGTCAGTCTGTCGGCCACCACTGCCCATTGAACTTTTATTGCGAACACCAAGCTATATCCAGAACTGCTTCTTTGGCAAATTAACACTGCCATTTCCTAAACTTATCCAATCTCTAGGACCAACGAGAAAAGAAGAACAGACCTTCTGATGGTTAATTTTATGTGTCGACTTGACTGGGCCACAGCGCCCAGATATGTGGTCAAACATTGTTCTGAATGCATCTGTGAGGGCGTTTTTGGATGAGAGATTAAGATTTAAATTGTTGGACTTTGAGTAAAGCTGACCACTCTCCATAATGTTGACGAGCCTCACTCAAACAGCTGAAAGCCTAGATAGAACAAAAGATTAACCTTCTAGCAAGAGGGATTTATGAAGTAGATGGCCTTCAGATTTGAACTTCAGTGTCTACTCCTTCTTGGGTCTCCAGCCTGTTGGCCCACTCTACAGATTAAGGACTTGCCAGCCTCCATAATCATGTGAGCCAATTCCTTAAATCAATCAATCAATTAATCAATCAATCAATCCCATTGGTTCTCTTTCTTTGGAGAACCCTAATACATATGCTCTCTCTGTCCTCTGTCTTTCCTTCTTACTTTTTATGTATATATAGACTCCATTTTATACATAATTCACATATTATATAATTCACCCATTTAAAGTGTACCATGATTCAGATGATTTTCAGTGCATTCATAGAGTTGTACAACTATCACCATAAACAATTTTAGAACACATTCAAACTTAAACTCCATGTCCATTAGCACTTACTTTCCATTTACCCCTCCTTCCCCAGGCCTGGCAACCCCAATGCAGCTTTCTTCCATCTCAGTGGATTTGCCCACTCCGGGCATTCCATATAACCAGAGTCCTACAACAGAGTCTTTTGTTTCTGGCTTCTTGGACTCTTTGTAATGTTTGGTTTCAAGGATATTTAATTTGACGCACATATCAATACTGCATTCCTTTCATTTCTAAATAATATTCTATCGGATGGGTATACCACATATTTTTAAAGATTTGATTTATTTATCTTTAGAGGGGAAGGGAAGGAGAGAGGGAGAAAAATATCAATGTATGGTTGTCTCTCGTGTGTCCCCTGCTGGGAACTGGCCTGCAGCCCAGGCATGTGCCCTGACTGGGAATTGAACCACGGTTGTTTGGTTCACAGGCCCACGCTCAATCCACTGAGCTGCACCAGCCAGGGCTGTATACCACATTTTATTGATCCCTTCATCAGTTGATAGGTTTTGGATCGTTTCTCATTCTTGGTTATTGTAACTAATGTTGCTATAAATATTTGTATATAAGTTTTGCGTAGACATGCATTTCCATTTCTTTTGGATATACAGTAAATCTTCAGTAAACATTGTCAATAGGTTCTATAACGTGACTTGAAATGTTATATGACACCAATTTTGCCATAGGCTAACTGACATAAACAAGAATTAAGTTGCTGGTATCTCATCAATGTCACAACAAAACAATGCTTAATGAACAACCTTAGAAGAGGATCTGCTGTAACTTCATGTTTAAATTTTTGAGGAACTGCAGGACTATAGAAGGAGGTTGCACTATTTTACACTCCCAGCAGCAATGTATGAGAGTTCTGATTTCTCTACATTCACGCTAATAATTGTTATTGTCTGTCATTTTGATTATAGCCTCCTAGTGGGTGTGAATGGCATCTAATTACAGTTTTGAGATTTATTTTCCTGATGACTAATTATTATGAGAATCTTCTCATGTATTTTTTGGTCATTTGTAAATCTTCTTTTGAAAAATATCTATTCAGATCTTAGCCCACTTTTTAAATTGGGTTATTTTCCCTTTTATTACTGAGTTGTAATATTTCAGATATAAGTTATTTGCCTTTTTATTGTTGAGTTATAGTATTTTAGATACAAGTTCCTCAGATGCAATTTTCTCTCATTCCCTAGATTGTCTTTTCATTTCTTGGTGTCTTCTAAAGCATGTATGTTTTTAATTTTCACAAAATATGTTATATTTATTTCTTTATTGTATTTATTTGTTTGTTTTATTGCTTGTGCTTCTGGTGTCATATCTAAGGAACCATTGCTTATTCCAGTAACAAAGATTCACATTTGTGTTCCTTTCCAAAGTTTTATACTTTTAGTTGTGATAGTTAAGTCTTTGATCCACTTTAAATTAATTTTGTACATGGTGTGAGGTAGGGGGCCAACCTCCTTCTTTTGTATGTAGATATCCGGCTGTCCCGGCTCCATTTGTTGAAAGACTGTTCTTTCCCCCATTCAGCTGTTGTAGGACTCCTGTCAAAAATTAATTGATCATAAATGTAAAAGTTTATTTATGAAATCTCAATTCTATTCCATTGGTCTGTATCTCTAGACTTTTGTCAGTTTAACACAATCTTGATTAATGTAACATTGTATTAAGTCTTGAAATCAGGAAATGTGAGTCCTTCAGCTTTGTTCTTTTTCAAGATTGTTTGGGTCCTTGCAATTCAATAAGAATTT
>PVKM010041557.1:0-12978 GCA_004027735.1 Carollia perspicillata
TGAAGATGTAAAGTATAGCATAAGAAATATAGTCAATAACATTTTAATAACTAGGTATGGTACCAGATGGGTACTAAATGTATTGAGGTAATCACTTTGTAAGTTATACAAATGTTTAATCACTATGTTGTATACCTGAAACTAGTATAATATTGTATGTCAACTGTAATTGAAAAATAAAATATATTAAAAACATGTTTAGGTCAATCAAAATGCAGTTTTAAATAAAAATGGGGGACTTTTGCTACCCATGAGGGAAAAAAAGATAATGCAATTCAAGGATGCCAAAGAATAATGATTTACTTAACCACAAAACATGTAAACTTTGTAAAGAATTGATTTTATGTTTGTATAAAGAAAATCAACCAATGACCACTAACTATTCTTTCCCCTCTTTTCAACAATGCATTTCCATAGTAGAAACTGCTGAAATTTCTAGTGAAACATACAGAATGACCTCTTAATGATGAAAATATTGTCATCTGGTACTGATCAACCCATGGCAGAATATCACAGAAAGAAGTGAAACAATTACAAAAAAGAGATAGAATTATGCAACATTGAATATTTATTTTAAAATGTAAATTGACCATTTACTATTAGAAAGTTTTGCCAATAGGGAATTCACATTCTAGAGGGCAGGTTTAGCAAAGAAACAGGTACCATACAAGGCAGGTATTGACAAACTGTGGTTCACCGACCAAATTTGGCCCATGGGCATTTGCGTAAATACAGCTTTATAGCTTTATTAGAACACATTCATGCCCATCCCCTTGCATATTATCTGTGGCCTCTTTTGCACTACAATGGCAGAGTTAAGTAGTGTGGCACAGATTGAGACCTCTGGCTCCCAAAGGCTAAAAAATACTTACTGTGTGAGCTTTTGCTGAGAAACTGGTTGACATTTGATACAATGGGTGGCAATAAGTGATTTTAAAAAGGCCCTCTATATTTTCGTATAGAATAATCAGGGAAGTGGTTTCTGAGAAGGAAGTATCTGAGTAGATCTGAAGTAAGGAAGACAGCCCTTGGATTTGAGAGAAAAGAATCCAGACAAAGAGATCGGGAAGTGCAAGTGAAGTGGGAGCACGCTTGTCCTGTTTGAGGAACAGTGAGGAGGCCAGTGAGGCTGAGTGTAGTGAGCAAGGGGGCAAGTGGTTAGAGGGGCGAAGTGGTCAGAGATAGCCAAGGGCCGATAATGGACGGCCTTGTCAATTACATAGTGACTGTGATTTTAATCTAAGGGAGACGTAGGCACTGGGAGGTACAGAGCTGAGAAGTCCTATATTTTAAAAGGAAACATCCAGCTGTAGGTGGAGAGTAAATTAGAAGGGAATGGAGGTGAAAACTCTAAGCTCATTTATTTTTATTTTTATTTTTTTAATCTTAGTTCTATTGTTTATGCTGTTACAGTTGCCCTCACTTTTTCTCTCTCTCCCCACCTCCTCCCGGCCCCACCTTCTCTCCTCCCCAAGCCAGTCCCCATATTGTTGCCCATGTCCATGTGTTATGCATGAATGTTCTTTGGTTAATCCCTCCACCATCTTTTGTCCCCACCCTTTCCAGCAGCTGTCAGTCTGTTTTATGTATCTAGGCTTTTGTTACTATTTTGCTTTTTAGTTTATTGTGTTCATTAGATTCCACATAAAAGTGAGAGCATGTAGTATTTTTCTTTCACTGACTGGCTTAATTCACTTAGCATGATGTTCTTCAGGTCTATCCATGCTCTTACAAAATTTAAGAGTGTCTTCTTTTAACTGCTGCATAATATTCCGTTGTGTAAATGTACCACAGCTTTTTTATCCACTCATCTACTGATGGGCATTTAGGCTGCTTCCAAATTTTGGCTTTTATAAATAATGCTGCTATAAACATAGGGGTACATATATTTTTTGTATTGGTGTTTTGGGATCCTTGGGGTATATTCCCAGAAGTGCAATTGGTGAGTCAAAAGGGAGTTCTGTTTTTAATTTATTAATAATACTCCATATTGTTTTTCACAGTGGCTTCATTCCCACCAATGGTGCCCTAGGGCATTTTTTAAAAAATTTAAATGTTTATTTATTTTTATTTTATTTTATTTTATTTATCTTTAGATAGGAAGGGAAGGAGAGAGAGAAAGAAATATCAATATATGGTTGCCTCTTGTGTGTCCCCTGCTGGGAACTGGCCTGCAATCCAGGCATGTGCCCTGACTGGGAATCAAACCATGGTTGTTTGGTTCCCGGGCCTGTGCCTGAATCTAAGAAAACAATTCCATTTACTATTGCAACAACAAAAAAATAAGGTACCTAGGAATGAATTTAACCAAGGAGGTAAGAAACTGTACTTGGAAATCTACAGGCCACTGAAGAAAGCAGTAAACTCATTGAGAAGGTAAGTTGCAATAGTCCTGGTGATAGTGGTGGCTTAGACCAGGGGGATGCTGGTAGAGGAAGTAAAAAGTAGTGGATACAAAATGCATTTTTAAAGAGCAGCTAGCAGGATTTGCTGATGGACTAATGTGATGTGTTAGAAAAAAAGACAACCAAGAACGATTCTAAGATTTTTGTTCTGAGAAAATTTAAAAAAATAAGATGCAATTTTCTGAGATGGGGCACACTAGAGGAATAGCAGATTGTGTTGGAAAGAGTCAAGAGTTATCAATATTTATTTATTTCTATCTTTTCATAGCTCTTATTTTTAGTTTAACAAATCCAAGAGTAGAGATTTTTTTAAAGAAAAATAAAAAATCCTAGGTGAAGACTTTGGAGGGAATTCTTAGAGCAGCAGGCGACAGACAGTTAACTCATATCTTACACTAAGCCTTCTAATCAGTTTCAAGACACTTTACTTGCATCTCTGCCTCCCCTTTCTTCTCTTCATCAATTTCTTCCGGTCTATCCATCCCCTCATTGGTCCAGGTTCAACAAGGTGGTCCTCACAGGTGACACCCACAGCTGATAAGAGTTTGTTTTTGAATGCACAGATTATGAGATGGCTCTTAGCATCAAAGTAGTTACATTACATAGGCAGCTAGATATCTGAGATGAGTTCGGGGAAGTAGCCTAGGCTGAGGACAAAACATTGGGAACCATTCTGGCATAGAGATTACAAAGCATGAGATTGGTTGGGGTGACTTGGGAGTAAGTGTAGAAAGGAAAAAGGTGTAGAAATTCAAGGATTCCAAATTTCATGTGTTAGATGGTGAAGAAGAACCAATAAAGAGACTAAAAAATGCCACTGGCAAGGTAAGAAGGAAACTAAAAGAATGTGTTTTCCTAGAAGCCAAGTAGAACAGTTGATTGAAAATGGGAGGAGTGATGTGTTGCCTGAAATGTTGCTGCTGAGCTTAAGAGGAAGATTAAGATCATCAGATTTGGAAATGTGGATGTCATTTGGGGTAATGTAAAAAGCTGTTTCAGTGTAAGGACAATAGCCCAATTAGAGTGGGTTCAAGAGAAAAATGGGATATTCAGAGAAGTACATAATGTAGCTGTGGAGCAAATGGAGAGTGAGAATAAGGAATTCTTGTGATAAGTTTTTCAGTAAAGTCAATCAGAAACAAGGCAGATGCTAGAGGGAGATATGGAGTCAAGGCAGAATTTTTTTTAAGTAGTAACTATTACAGTATGTGTATGCTACTGATCTCTAGAAAGGAGGAACATTACCAAATGAGGTCCTTCAGTACATAAGAGGAGTAGAGAGAGTTTAGTGTGTAAGCAAAAGAGATGGTCATACTTAAGAGCATGTAAGGTTCATCCACACAACAGGAGGGAAAATCAAGTATGTGAGCTCACAAAAAAGATGATGTGGTAGGTGTTGTGGTTAGACCCATGTGGATGTTTTCTTGAAATTTAACACATATTTTTCAGCAGAATAAGAATCTAGGTTACCAGTTCAGAGTGAGGAGCTAAGGAAATGGTTGAGCAAATGAATTAGGGAAATTTGTAGAACTGCTTGGCAGCACCAAAGGTGTACTTGAGGTTAAGGGTTTTAGCCATATTTGGAGTTTTGCCAGAGGACTACTGTGGAGGGAAAAATGGGAGATAATGTGTGTATGGGAATAATGATACCAATGAATTCTAGAATCTAAGGTGGATAAGAACAAGGTGAGACTATGAGCTGGGTAAGGGACACTGAAGAGGTTCTAGAATAATTGCAGATTCAAAGACATATCCAAATAAACTTGAATAATTATTAGAGTCGAGGACAAAAATAAATTATCTTCAAAGATAGGATGTGGTGTTTGGAAAGGTGCACTTGAAATTGAGCTTGAGTCATACTGCAATTATTAGTAAAACTTTATGGGCGTTATGGAGGTATATAACAGAGCTGACTTAGGCAGTATAAAGAAAGGTCAACCGCAATTCAAGGAAGGAGGCAAAAATTTGAAGGCAAGATACTCAAAGAGTTGCCTTCCTGGTTTTGGAAACCACTAGGAATTATGGCAATAATAATTTTGAAGTGACCATTGCTAACATCTTGAAGGAATCAGGGGAGTGTCCTGGAGGTCCACAGGTGACTTCAATAAGAGGGCTAGTGAGTAATATAGTCCAGTGGCATGACCTGGGAGTTTTTTGGTTCAGCTCAGAAAAAAACAAAAATTTCATAAAATTCATAAAATCCTAAATTTTGCTGCACATTGGAAAACCATGGGAACTTTAAAACCCCTGGATTCTCTGATCATAGACCATAACAATTGAACGAGAATGTTTGGGACAGAAACACAACATGCACCTGTCTTTCCAGATTCCTAGGTAATTTCAATGTCAGCAAAGTTTGGCAATCAGTGCAATAGAGTCAACCTCATATGACATCATTGATGAGAATTAAAGTAGGATAAGTTGATCTTGACTGAAAGGCAGTTGATTCTGAAAATAGCTCTATGTAAATGGGAAGCAGGAAAACAACATAGAGAACTAAAACAGAAACAACTGTTAGACATCAGCTGAAAATGTGAGATTATTATGATAAGAAAGTTGACAATTTGAGAATTTGAGGAGGTGCTTTAGTTTAGATAATTAGCTTTAATATTCGTATGACCTTGTACCAGACACTTGACTTGATCCTTAGTCTCCTCACTTGTAAAATGGGATAAAAACCTGTACCTTGCAACACTGACAAGAATATAAATGTCCTTGGCAGAGGTCCTTTAATAAATACAAATTCTTCTGTTGAAAACATTTTTGTACTTTTTTCCTAAATGCTTATGCAATATTCCATTGTTATAGAACTTTTTGTGTACTTTTCATGTATGTGTGTGTAAATTGTTATGTATAATTCATAATACTGAATACATGTGTATGTATATATATGTATCTACCTACCTACCAAATAAGATCACAAGACATGGTGTGTGCAAGAACTTTGCAAGGCTGAAATTAGTTTCATTATTCTTCACTCAGGAATAATAAACTATGACTGTCTAAAAAGAAAAAAACCTTGCTTCCAGCCAAGATGGAGGAATAAGTAGATATGCTTCCCTTCCTCACACAATCAAAAGAAGGATAACAATTTTTTAGAAAACTGCCAGAAAATCAGACTGCATGGAAATCCTACAATCAAGGAGTTAAAGAAGAAAGGTTCATCCAGACTGCTAAGAGGGGTGGAGATGGGCAGCTAGGGTGAGAGGATGCATGGCAAGGTGGTAGCTGGTGTACCTGGTGGTCCCACGTTAGTGTGCAGATAAGGCAGAAGGAAAAATTGGGGAGCAACCAGGGGGACAGACCACACAATCCAGGGTTCCAGTGTGGTAAACTAAAGCCTCCAAACCTCTGGCTGTAAAAACTTATGGGGGTTGCAGCGGCAGTAGAAACTGCCAGTCTCACAAAACTGTCTGTTGGAGGGAGCCCTGGGGTTCTAGAATGTACACAAGCCCACCTACCCAGGGAATCAGCACCAAGGCACACTTTAAAGGACTCAATTTGCTTGTGGGTAGCAGAGGAATTGACTGAAAGTGGGGTGAGAGCCAAGCAAGTGGCATTGTTCCCTCTCTGACCCTGTCCCACACACAGCATCACAATGCAGCAAAGGGGGTTGCCCTGCCCTAGCTAATACTTAAGGCTTCAACCCTTACAATGTAACAGGTATGCTGAGACAAAGAAATATGCCTCAAATGAAAGAACAGATCAAAACTCCAGAAAAAGGACTAAGTGATGAGGAGATAGCCAACCTAACAGATGCAGAGCTCAAAACACTGGCAATCAGGATGCTCACAGAAATGATTGAGTATGACTGAAAAATAGAGGAAGAAGTAAAGGCTGTGCAAAGTGAAATAAAGAAAAATACACAGGAACCAGTAGTGAAAGGAAGGAAACTGGGATTCAAATAAAAGATAAATAGTGAAAGGAAGGAAACTGGGACTCAAACAGAAGGAAGAAAGCAACAGTCAACTGGAACAAGAATTTAAAACACTGAGGAAAGGCTTAGGAACCTTTGGGAAAACTTTAAATGTACCAACATCTGAATCATAAGGTTACCAGAAGGAGAAGAGGAAGCAGGATATTGAAAACTTATTTGAAAAAACATTGAAGGAAAACTTCCTCAATCTGGCACAGGAAATAAACATGCAAGTCCAGGAAGCTCAGAGAATCTCAAATAAGATGAATCCAAGGAGGAACACACCAAGACACATCATAATTAAATTACCCAAGGTTAGAGATCAGGAGAGAATCTTAAAAGCAGCAAGAGAAAAGGAGACAGTTACCTACAAAGGAGTTCCCATAAGACCATCAGCAGATTTCTCAAAAGAAACCTTATGAGCAAGAAGGGGCTGGAAAGAAATATTCCAAGTTATGAAAAGCAAGGACCTACATCCATGATCACTCTAACCAGCAAAGCTACCATTTAGAATGCAAGGGCAGATAAAGTGCTTCTCAGATAAGGTCAAGTTAAAGGAGTTCATCATCACCAAGCTCTTATTATTATATGAAATGGTAAAGGGACTTATCTAGTAAAAAGAAGAAGATTAAAACTATGAACAGTAAAATGACAACAAGCTCACAACTATCAACAACTGAACCTAAAAAACAAACAAAACAAAAAAAAACTAAGCAAACAACTAGATCAGGAACAGACGACAGAAATGAGGATCACATGGGTTACCGGTATGGAGTGGGGAGAATAGGGAAAAAGGTATAAAGAATAAGAAGCATAATTGGTAGGTACAAAATAGATAGGAGGAGGTTAAGAATAGTATAGGAAATGAAGAAGCCAAAGAACTTACATGTGCAACCCAAGGACATGAACTAAGTGGTCAGAATGCTTCGTGGGGGCAGAAGGGTGGAGTGCAGAGCAGAGGGGGATAAAGTGGAGAAAAAAAATAGGACAACTGTAATAGCATAATCAATAAAATATGCTTAAAAATGACTGTAGGAAACTCTTCTCTTGCCCTATGACAGAATTGTAAATGGTATTTCTAAAGAAGGGAGAAAGGAAAGAAGTTATCACCGGTCTTCCAGCTTCACTCTCTGTTCACTGGTTAAAATCACAATGTGGAGTCAGGAGTGGGACAGAGTTTTAGTTGTCTTGTTCTTTATTTAACCTCTCTGGATCCCCTTTGAGGGCTGGTGAATAATGCATGTGCAGTTGCATGAATTAGTAACCTGCCCATAGTCATGGTTAGTATGTGTTTAATAAATGGTCACTATCACTATTCATCATTTAGAACCTCTTTAATCAGGGCCATTTACAAAGTCAGTATTACTATTAGAAGAATTGAAAGTAATGTGTGAAAAATATAAAAATGCTTAATATTAGAAAAATTGGTATTTCATGATTTTTGACAAATTTTCTGACACCTTGTTTACTCAGGACATAAAGATTGCAAGGACGAATATTTAATTTCCTCTGATAAAAAGCCTGGCAGGAAGTTGAAAAAAATTGAAAACATGAGTTCTTCCAAAAGGGCTAAAGTTATTTAAGACATGAACGCCACTATCTAAAGACCTATTTAGGGAAATGGTATTTTTTTCATGAGCCAATGACCTATTGTCCCACAGTACAATTTGCTGACTGTGATCTTTGCTCAAGAGTAATCGCAGAGAGCCAGTTCTGCAGGGTTCCAAAAGCAGCCTTCCAGTGGTGAGGAGCCAACGGCAACACACTGCAATACTCACAGGAAATCCACTGCTTATGGGTGAAGGAGGCCCTCCAAAAGTGTCTTTAAAAGCATGGTGTTATTTCACACGAAGCTAATAAATTTTCCACATGAGAAAGAGACCTTCACTCCAAAGGTCTCTTTCACTTTGATTTTTCTGGCTATCATCAACACGTATAAATTCACTTTGAAATTCTCGAGGCTTATAAAAGGCCCAGAAATTTTCAGATCAGCTAACAAAACCCCAATTAAGTAGTCTCTTGGTATATAGTTCTCTAATACTTACCACATTTCTCTGGGCCATAAATTCAACAGGGCCTCACAGGCATTTAAATCTCTTACTTGGGGCATGGTCTTTGACAGCATGAGCCCAAGAAGTGTTATGTTGATCTGGGGGAAAGTATGATTTAATGTTTTCTCTTATTTTTTTCTTAAATTACCAAAACCTTGTATTTCAAAATTGCTTGATATATACCAATACTAATATATTCTCAGTAGATTTATGTATTTCCATCATCAAAAACTGATTTTTTTCAAGTCATGCAGAAAGGAGAAATACAACTTAAATTTTTGCCTCTTTTTTTTAAGAGCTAAAAACTTACATCCATTTATCCTTTGCATTATTCCAATTCCTATGGCTTTAACTAATTTATTAATGGTGTATTATTTGACAGATTACCTTAATTCTTTGCGCATGTTAGTCTTTTGGGAATACCTGTAAAGGCTGAATGGAGTAGTGTGGGTAAAAAGCATAAGAATTAATAATTACTCAATAAACACTTATTCCTCCTCACTAAATTTAGGCCTTATAGAATGGACCATGGCTAGAAAAGTACAGGCACCCTGCTGATCAGTTTGCTCAGTTATTTAGCGTATGGTCTCTGCATCCCATTTCCTTTTTCAAAACGCCAAAGGAACTTGTCCGCTGTAGACGAGCTCTCCCTCTCCATTCCTACTCATCTAATGGTGGGAATCTTTTCAAATCCATTCAGTGTGTTGTGAGCTAGGGTCCCTGAGAAGCAAACTCTAAGAAGAGTAGCACACAGGAAGATTTTAAGTGTTCTTAGAATCAATGCTTGTGAAGAGAAAGTAAGAAAGCAAGACTGGGTGGAGGAAAAATTTAAGCTTCAAGGCAGTTTCAGCAGAAATCTCAGCCAACCCTATGGGAAGTTCCCTAGGACACATCACAGTCACCTTAAGCTGAGATGAGAGAGATGGGGCTTTCTAGTTTTATGCCAACAGTCTTTGGCCATAGGCATCCTTAAAGAGAACTTGACTTGGACAAAATGACTCTCTTCAGTTGAGGCACTGTTTGAAGGAGGCTGACCCTAGAAGCTGTCTATAGGTAGCAGGGGTAAAAAGACCTTCGTCTTCGCAAGAGGATCTGAGCAACATACCACAGCATTCACTAGTGTCTGGGCCTGTGCCAGGAGGGTGTTGAAAGCCTGAAGTGCCTTCAAGGAGCAAGCAGTGTGGCTCTGACATGGTGCCATGACTGCACCGAAATGAGCAGATGTGGTCCCTTACGGAATATGTTTATTCTGATGCAAGCAAGCACGAACAGGTATTTATCCATTTGAGTAACTCATGGTGATGCAGTAGACAAGATTTAATGTTCACGTGTGACGGTACAATAAATAAAGCATTTGTGGGTAATGGACAGAGTACTACCACTGAAAAGGTACTTAACAAATGTTTCTTGAATGAATAGTGTGAGGGAGAAGTTGCTGAGGTTGTTACTGGAGGCGGCATCGAGGAGTTAATTCTCTCTAAGGAGTCTTTAGAGAGGGAGCAGCACATACAATAAAAGGGCTCATCTTGGGTATGTTTTGGGATATGTATTTAGCATAACAGTTCAAAACAAGAAATATAAAGTTGCTCCAGAGGACTGAAATTGAAGGGCTCATGAGGAAGGTCTTCTGTAGATTTAAATTACAAAAGAAGGGAAGCAGTAGGGAGTGACTTGTTGAAGCACTTTGATCATGGAATTGTAAGGGATGTACCAGGCCTGTCTAGAAGGCATCCAGCCATGTCATATGAAGAACAGAGATATTTACTGAAGAAGATACAAGACCCCCAAAACACTGTACATAGGACAATGACGCCTCAGTTCCCTTCAAAGTAGGCACCTTGGGACCTCACACAGTTCTCTCAAGGGCCATCAGCTGCCCCATTGTATTTTCCTGAACGTCATTAATGGTTTGAAATCCCTTCCCGCTCAAAAGTGATTTTAGTTTGGGGAAAAGCCAGAAGTCACAGAGCATCAACTCTTGGCTGGAGGGGGCAGGGCTGAGACACCTGGGTGATTTGATGTTTTGGAAAAAAACTCTTCATGAAACATGATGCATGAGTGGGCCTCCAGGTTACATTGATGCCACACAAACCATTCTCATTATAATAACAATGGCTGGACTTTTTCCATACGGACCTTGTATCTGGACATCATAAACCAAATAAGACATACAGAAGTTAGACTGTGGTAATAACAGTGAATGAGCAGAACTTATAAGCAGAAGGAATTCAGAGTATTTTTAGAGTGGCATTGTTGACTTTTTTTCTACTTGGAAAATAAAATACATAGGGCTACCATTTGTTTGGGGATGTAGTCAGTTAGTATGTAGCTTTAAGGTAGAGTTTTGAAAAGGAATGTTTCCCTCCTTTTTTTTTTCTAATGACACCATGATTTTAAAAACCTACAGATTTGGAAACAGCTCTGGAGATCACTGATTTCTGTAATTCCCCACTTTACAAGTGAGAAGAGCAAGGTGGGGAGAAATAGGTCGCTCGTGGCTGCAGTGGAGCAGTGCCAGGAAGGGCATTCGACTCCTTCACCATTTCCCTTGGCTGCAGAGGCAAGAATGGGAGTCATTTATGAAATCAAATTGTGGAACCACATCCACAAAGAGAAACTAAAAAATTAAACAGGTAAAACTATCTAATGCTAACCCTACACCACTATGGTATATGCTAGGGCTCTACCCTGAGCTCCATCCAGAACCATCTGATGGGTGTTTAAATCATGTATTTCAAAGTATATTTACCAAAGATCCACAGTGGTTTTGTTGCTGGGAAAATGGTTTAGAATGTAACTAGTATCTTAACAAATCAAAAAACAAATCGAAATACATAGAGGACATACTCACAAGAAAAATTATGTTATGCATGTGAAAACAAAATGGAATGTGTTTTACATGTACATTTGTGCATTCTCTGAAGTCTTTTGCTCTCATGAAGTTATTTACAGAAATTCTGGCTCTGCGGGTACATTTTTCAGACAGACACAGATTGGCTCAGTGCCCCTCTGCTCTGCTTCTTCAGGAGACCTGGGAGGGCATAGGTTTTATAACTCCCCCAGTGTAAGGTATTACACTTACCAAATATTTAAAACAGCATGTTTATGCAAAATCAACACGTAATGAGAACCCAGTTGTTGGTGAAGGTTTAAAGATGTGTAACATTTTCCCATATTTTTATATTTGGCAGTTATATGATGCAGTGCCCCCACAGTAAACAAACGGCACATTCAGATTAGGATGACGTGAGGATGGTTTAATAAAGGGTCTGTTTTTGTGGGTGTGAGCAGGGTACAGAGCAACCACAAAGGACAGTGCTTTCAACCTGGCTACTAGGGTCAGCAGAACTATTACCATTCTTTATCTCAAAGGACTGAGGGGAAGGAGAAGTTATTAGAATGGGGACTAAGACCAGGGAGAAGGTCACCTTAAGAGGAGTAGTGACCTTAGGTCAAGGGACACAAGCAATTCAAGGTGCCCCCACAGGGAAGGGGGCAGCAGGGGGATGTAGACTCTGACCTCACCCTCCTCTCTCCTCCAGTCTCCCATCACAGCTCTCCATTGGCCAATCCCAGCAAAGAAGTCAGAGTCCAGGGGAGTGGAGGGGCAGGGAGTGAATCCAGGGAACAAAGGAAAGGTGTGAAGGGGAGAGGCTGAGGCCTTCAAAAGGTTCCCATCTACTGACAACGCCAGAACTTTTTTTCATCAGACATTTACTGAGGGCAAGCTGTGTGTCAGGCACTGTGCCTCGTCATTGGGAATGCAAAAATGTGTACCACTGAGTTCCCTTAAACAAAGGAGCTCACAGGTTAGATGGAAAGGATCACAGATCAATGCAAGAGTGAAAATTACATGTAGCAAGAGGTTAAAATTTCAAATAAATGGACTTTTGAAGAACAATTTCAGTAACTTTCTTTAAAGAGTATTTTTCTCCAAAGATTCCCTAAAGATAACAGGAAATCCACTTCCGAGAAGAACCTGGAATCTGATGGGTGAGCAGGGGGAAAAACAATATCAGGATATGACATCAAGACCTGATAACAAAAACTGAAGTTGATAAGAGTGTCCAATTAAAGAAATGCTGAAGCAATATGGATATTTCCCTAAATCTAGGAAGGTCTGTGTGTCCATGTGCATAGAGTGGGGTGTGCACTTATGTGGGGGTGTCAGGATGCAAGATACAGAGGAAATAAGTATTTACAGAAAACTCAAATTCTGTGTCAAATGTCATCAGGGAGAACTTTAGGGAAATTCCGTGTATAATTCAGATGCCAGTGGGGCCTTCCTTGGCCCCTCTGTTCGATTGTGCAATATGTCTTCCCCCATGTCACTCTATACCCAGAACGCAGCCCCACCAGCTTGTACAACACACACAAGTTCAACCACATCTACTTCCCAAAAACCCATTCACAAAATCTTTTCATCTCTTTTATAAATTGTACAGAAAATTTTGTTAAGGTGCTGTGGGCAATAATTGTAAAAAAGCGTCCCATAACAGCGGTCTGCGACCCTTCTTTTTCATGCTTACCTTGTTTTTCATTTCTTCTCTCATTTTTCCTCCAGATTCTTCCTAGCCATTTCTATTACTTCCTTCTAGCATTGCTA
>PVKM010041558.1:0-13084 GCA_004027735.1 Carollia perspicillata
CTATTGTAATACCCACAGCCTGTAGGACAATGGTGTCCTTTCTACTAAACTGTAATGGTAAAGCATCTAGGCTTTTAGGAGTGGAAACTGAGAGCCAGCAAAATTTAGAGACTTACTCAAAATTGAAAAACTTGTTTTCTTGATGCCAAGATAGTTAGAGGTCACCAATATTATTCTCCCTTTGATATCTGCTTTAAAAATACAGTGCCGTGTACATTGAAAACACTCAATAAATGTTGAAATAGGTAGACACATGTTTTCTCATCACTTTAAATTTTTCTCTGCTTTCATATTGTTAAAATTTTAACCCTTTCTCCATCATCACCTACTTCTTGCTTTGAGATTCAGCTTAGCTCCTTCTTCATGCAGCTCCCTCTCTTAAACAAGAACAGATGTTATGACCCTGGTTATTGGCCAGGGAAAGCTCCAGAGAAGGAATACCATGTTTTTGGTTCTGTTTTTAGATAAAGATATTGTAAATATCCAACAGCAGAACTTAATGTATTGATATGAATCACGTGCTTTAAGATTAGATATGTCCATATCCAAAGATTCCAGAGGGCCTTAAAGATCACTGAAATTTGGAGACCCAGCAGTATTGTGTTCTGGGCATTCATATATTTAATCACTACATTGTGCAGTGTAAATAAATACAATTTTCACTTGTCACTTATACCTTGGTGAAGCTAGGAAGGAAGAAATGAACAAACAACAGAAAAGGTCTGTATTAGGTAATAGAGACCATGGAAATGCATTTGTCCAGTAGAGCCATTTTAATGTTCATCATGTTCTCCTCTTCCTCAGCCCTACTTCTCAGGCCCTAGACTGGACAATAATGAGAATAGCTCCTGTCCCTGCAGAAACTGTGTAAAGGGGAGTGTGGTAGAGGTACAGTTGCAAGCCTTGTCCCATGTGCCTTATGAATGGAGATGTCAGCAGTTTTTGACTTTCTGTTTTGTTTTGAACTTAGAAGAACCTGGGTATTGTGCTCTTCCTTAATTTTTTTTTCCTAATTGCTGAGCATATGTTGTATTGAACTGTGAAACCCTTGCATTCTGACTCATGACTTCTGGCTCTTTATCTGTTATGAGTCCACAGCTTTCTAAAGGCCTGGGTTCTGCAGGTTTCACATTCTGACTTCCTACCTGGTGTGTAAGATATACCATTATCCAAGGTTCATAACAACAGTGAAAAGAGAACTACACTAAAGGGCCTGGGAATCAGAGAGTTTGCCCCTTCTGTAGACTTCACTGGGAAACAATAAATGGGTACTTTCTTTTTGGAGGAGATAAAATTGCCTTTTCTATTATTTTTATATATATTTCACTTTCTACAGAAGGATTGCTTTCATATTGTTCTCAGGTGAGACTTAGTAAATGTTTTCTTTTACCTACTTCTTAAGTTAGCCAGACTCTGAGTAAATGAGGACCAGAAAAATGCAAGAGATTTCTCAAACCAAGAGTTGTCACCAATGGACTATGATTTGGGAAATTCTTGAAGTCTTAATGGGTTTATTTTGTCCTTGGTGTAAAAATCCCAAGGAAATTAAACAAAATGAAGAGATTGGATAATAAGTCTGAGAAAACAAGATAATCATAGTTAGGGCCATTTAAGCTGCAGAACAGGAGATCTCCAACAGGTAGAGTATTGTTTCTTAAAGAAAATACAACGAGCTCCTGAAAACTGGAGGAGTAGCAAGTCATAGAGACAACTAAGCCTGTCCACATACATCTTTACACTGAACCTTGAAAATGCCCAACATCAGTGGTAAAAATCATTGAATCACAGGTAAATGCCATGAGAAACAAAGTACAGGTATTTACAAACTGATTGAGACAAGAAAAAATCTTGAAGTAACAATACATTAATAAGCAAATAAGGATTGCCATGGTTAACATGTGTTATGGCATGTATTTTTTCTTCAATTAGCAATAATGATTGCATCAATATCTTGTTTGTACTTCAGTAATAACTTTTAGTGATCACCCCAAGCTCTGTGACTCTCATCTGGTTTTAGACAAAAGATTCATCTTCTTTAAAGCAAAATATGACGTTGAATGTTTCCTGAACGGAGATAGAAGAATACTATCACAAATAAATACATAAAAACAAGCTGGTCCTTGGAATAGAAGCAGTTGCTGAGAAGCAGGCATTTTGGTTCCTGCCTTTGCCTCAATACTTAACACCAGGACCCCAAGGAGTCCTTTCCAAAGCTTTCTGATACATGTGAATTTTAACTCAGATCCTCTAAGTCACAATGAAGTATACTGCATAGTTTAAAGTACAAGGCTAGAAAGGTCTAGGTGGTATATGGCTAGACCTGCCAATTGTCCAGAATACCATTACTTCCCATCCCAAAGAGCCATTACAACTATATCCAAGAGGATACTTTAGGGAACAGTGTTTTTCAAATCCCAGGCTTTAGTGTGTGTGGTGTGGGTTTTGTTTTTTATCTTCTCACTGACACTTCAGCAGCCATGGCACAGACCAGTCCTGTGCTTGTGCAGATTCAGTGCTCTTTGAGAAGTACTCTGTGTCAATTATCCTGATGGCTCATAGAGCAGTGTCATGCTCTATCCTTAATGAAAATATATGAGTGAGCCACTGTATTCCCTGAGTCCATGTTGTTCCTTGAGAGTCTAAATGACGCAGCTGCCCCTGGCACTAGCCAAAGGATGTTACCACCTCTGAGTTGTGAGGTTGGAACTGAAGAGTGTGCCTCCACTGGATATTATTCCCACCTCCTCCAAGTCCTACAGTCACTAGTGAACAATTTTACAACACAGGGTCTTGGGCTAGCATGCAGCAGCAGTTAATTCTCATTCAAATTAAACAATGAGAATGAGTCTGTTGGCAGCTTTGTTAGAAATAGAATCATTCAGGCATGGCATTAAGCTTGGGTTCAAAGTGAGCTGTCTCAAATGGAGTGGCTCACTTTAGCATGGTAAACAACAACCACCTGCTATTCTCTCTAATGCACCCAGAGGATAAGGAACGCTTTATTATTTTAACTAGCATGCAGCCCCTGGAGGCTGTCCTACTAGACACCAGTCACCAAATTTACAGCTTGTAGTGATATCTAGGAGGATATGAGAAAAACACAATGTCTTTAAGAGTCCCTGTCACAAAATTTGAAGTAAAATTGAACTTTAATCTTTAGAGCAAAGAAAATATATCTTTTCCTTGGAGAATTAAAAAATATGAGCAAATTGCAAATGATTTTTAAAGCATACAATAAGACTGCCAGCTTCACTCATGGGGAAAAAATAATTGGCATTTTATGTCAGTATTTTCCATGAATTATTTGAAAAACGTGAAATGTGTCATTTATGTGGAACTATTTCCCACTGTTCTTCAAAACTCCTCTCCACTAAATGACTAATCACCTTTCCCCAGTGATTGGCACATGTGTATAACTCCAAAGTGGGCAAAATATGTCAGAAGAGCCAGGGGTTGGTTTTTATGACATGTAATGCATTCAGAGCTCTTAAGGGAAGAAAGGAATTGGAAAAAAAAAAGAAGAAGAAGATGCTTAACTCTGTCACCCAAGGGTTACAAACAGAGGCATCTATTCTTCCTCTGGGCCCTGAATCCTGAGGATTGGGACAGAGATCTGTGCATTTAGAAGCCCATAGCCCTGGAGTTACAGACCACATTGTTTGTCTATATTTGGAATTTTAGCTCCTTAGTTCTAGTATAGTGAAGTGCTTCTCTGACATTTCCCTTAAATTAGATGAAAATAGTCTGAAGACAAGCTAATTTGTTGAAGAATGGTGTGTGTTTCTGGTGTTTCTCATCTTTGTGATGAGAAAAGCTGGGAATCTAAGCACAAAGATTTCCATCCTCCATGGAAGAGAATGGTGTTGCATGAAGCTTGCCAATGCAGTGTACTGGAGACTGAGTATGGGAGAGAGGCTAACTACCTCAGAGACAAATATTTTGTTACTTTTTGGCAGAAGCATTAGAAGTGAGTGCTTGAAATTAAACCCTGAGTCCTGCTTGTAAACGTTTCCATGTCCATGTGTTTGCAGCAAATTAAGCAAATGAGTACAACATGTACCACATTGAGATGCAGACAAGCTTAATGCATCAGTCCTTCTATGCATGCAAAATATCACAAGGTAATATATTTGAGCTATTCTTAAAAATATTTTATGAGATCTTTCTCATACCAGAGAAATCTTTACCAGAAATCCTTATATACCTTAAGACTACCTATATCAAAAGTGTTAGCTTAGAAGGTATATAGAAATGGTGTTAGTTCATTTTCAGAGAACACATGTTTTCAACACATCTCTCTCTATTTTGGCTCAGGCACTATGTGTTACTGGAGTTGGGTAGTTTTTTTCTCTCATGAATCCCTCACCCTGTGAGTAAGGGTTAAAAGAAATAACACCACTGAGCAAGAACCACTGGGATGTACCCTCCTTAAAAATATCATTTAGAGCAAGTAGGAAGTTCTAATGACCCCTGTCATTCTCTCCCAGCAGATGCCACATCCTCAGAGCTCCACAGACTCCCACTAGACCCCGCCCACTCAGAAAGCAGCCCTGAACTGGTCAGGAGGGTCAGGAAGGCCTGCCTGGCTCTGGAGCTCATGGAAAACCTATTATCTCACCTGTCATGCTTCTTTCCCTAGAGCATGAGCTCTAGGCTATGAACTGGGTTTCTTTCTTGTTAAATTCGTGTTTATTTCAAAGCTGCTTCTCTGGTTTCCAGCTCTTTCAAGAATTGAGCCCTGCTGTATGTACTCTTGTCTACAGAACCTGGAGCTTGGACTTGAACCTCAGCTGGAAATTAGTGCCCAGGTGCATGCTTGCAAAGCTCCCTGTTGCTCTCTGTCTGCTTTCTCATGGTGTCTGCTCTAGGTTCCCATTGTCATGTTTTCTGGGGTTCACAGAGATCACCCTTTATCCCCTAATGAACTTCTCTGATGACAAACACCAATACTTTTGCTGACCTCTGGCAGTCATGTATCTCAGGATTATGCTCAGAAGCCCAGTCTGGGTGGCTTTGTTTTCTGTAACTCAGTTGGTCTCCAAGTTCCTGTCCCATTCCCATATATGTCTCTCTGTACTGACAGCATATTATTTCAGTGGTTTTCACGTCACTGGATTACCTAACCAGCTCTTCTTCTCCAAGAACTGACACCTAATTCACAGATAGCCACGTGTCTACTATATTACCTTATCCTTCTCTTCTCCCTACTTTACCCCTACCCTCATCCCCATTGTTGTTGATGGGCCCTAACCAAATTGGATGAATCATATTTCTCCACATGGAATTTGGAAGTGTGTGTGTGTGTTTAAAGGAGGAAACAGGCTGAGAGAGATCTGATGACCAAGCATCCCAGTTCCAGACCCTCCCTCTAACCAAGCTGCATTACTCTTCTGGGTCTATGAGATAATGATTACCATCATTGTTATTATTTTGCTTGATCTTATTCTTACATTCTTACTCAGATTGAGTTGTTTACTTTGCAACCAGAGCAGTCCTAACTTATTAAGTTTCCCACAGAGTTAAGTGTCTGATAACTTCCCATAGAAAAACTATGGTGAGGTTGGGAGCAGAGCTGCTGGGTGAGGGCTCTTCTCCACCTCTCTGCCTTCAACCCAAGTATCTCCATTTTATGTGTTTTATACATTGGAAATTCACACATTATTTTACCTAAAACATATTCTGTTGCTAAAAAGTAAAACTACTCCCTGTGCCTGGGGGCCTCCCTTGGTCATACCCTTTTGTATGGCTGGGCAACTGGATTCCTCAGTGTCAGGCCTCACCTCATCTCTCACTGGAAGAACTTGTCCAGCCTAGATGACTCCTGAAGTCCTTTCAAATGCTAGGATGCTGTCATTGAGCCCAAATCTAAATAGTCTCATTTTGAGTCTGTTCTTCTGCCTTAAATATGTAGTAAACCAATAGCATTTCAGAGTCTAGAACCAAGTGTTAGGTATGGGTAGTACAGCATCTTTTTACAATTGTTTGGACTTCATAAAGCAAATATTATGTGCCTACCATTATTATTTATCTTATAATTTTGCAGTCAGACAAGAACAGTCATAAAAGGTAACACACATGATGAATTCTCTCATAATAAACTGTAAAGCATTGTCAGAATTTTTTGTAATATTAGTGGGCATGTAAGAAGTAGACTCAAATGTTCTGGAATATCAGAAAGCTCCTTGATTTTACCTGATATTATCCTTGCAAAAATCTAGGACTAAATTGACATTCACAGAGTGCTGCTCAAATCCAGCACTCATTTACAGAGCTTGCAGCTTACCCATTAGCCTTGGAATTTGGAAAAGTTCATTATAATTGGGGTCAGAGGGTTAGTTCATGCACTTCATTAACTTCTGTGCCAAAAAATCTCTTCACATTAATAGTATCTCCACCCAACTTATTACATTTTTTCTCTGGAAATTATTGGGCAATAAATGTTTGAACATAACTCACGTGATACAATAATGGAATTAATGTAAGTAGAGATGTAATGGCTTCTTTGATTAATGGATTCTTGGACAACACAGCCAGTGAGAATATAATACCTTTTAATTAGAAGTAAGAGCAATTTTCAATTTCAAATATTGGTACTGCTTACATAGTACTGCTTGCTCCTAACCACAGGTGAGATTTATTTATAGTCTAAATGAAAGTACTTCTCTGGCAAACTGGAAGCTGGGGTTTGATTCAATCCCCTCATCCATGACATAATCCTTTGCCTTTTCTTGTCTCATTTAAAGAAAAGCTTCCTCACCTACCTCTCTTTTCCCAGGTCCTTCACTCTCTGTACTAAATAGAAGAAACTTCATCTCTGATTTTTTGAATGCCTCATACTGACCTTTTAAATTTTGTTTTCCATTTTTTGTCATCACAAGGACTACATAACACAAGATAATCTATCTTACTCTGATAAATTAAGTTTTTACGGAAACTCCTGATGGAATTTGGTTAATTTTGCACTCACTAATTTCCTTTTCTTAACTCTAAGATAGATATTTGTAAATGCTTTCCTGACCATTTCACTGAAGAAAATTGGCATTTTGATCTTAGTCTCAGAGATGTAGAATCACAGGAACATAGAAGTAATAATCTCATCCAAGGAACCTAAAGCTCAACAGCAAAAAATTAATTAAAACTATCATGTCTTTTCTTTCATCATTCAGCTATGAATGTGTTTAATGACCTGGTCTCTGCCATTGGCCACAGTCCTGGAAACATATCAAGAGGACAGGAATATTCTCACTGTCAGTCTTTAAGACAAAAGATGTGGGAAAAGAAGGAGGCAGTTCTGTTTGGTGGTAGATTGAGAATGGCCAGTGATGGGAACTGTTCAAGTTTCCCTGCCTGAGATTTGGTTTTGGGCAAGAAGGGCTGATGAAGCTCAAAGTCCAACTACTCGGTACAATTAATTGAACCCTGCAGTAGAAGCACACAAAAACCCTGAGTGTGAACTCAATAACCTATGCAAACATGAATGGTAGAGGGCCATTTTGTCTCATTCTTCCAGGTATTACAAAGATTTCATATGATCATCCCCCACACTCCACATACCATCTCCTTGGTTGTAGGAAGGACTGAAAACAGCCTGGCCTACTATACCCAAGAGTATCCAAAAAGTACCTGCAAGGATATTTCAACATCTAATAGCCTTTTTCATTGGTTGCCCTGAAATTAAAATTCTGTAGTTCTGATCTGAGAAATAGTAGTGGTAATAGTCATCACAGATCCTCTGTTGCCTTTGATAATATAGCTGGTGGCGGTGCAGCGTTTCAGGTAGGTGCCCACACCTTTCAAGGCAGGTGGCTCCTTGGCATTAAGGCCTTTAAAGATAGTAGCTTGGACTATCCTGCCTTTTAGGTAAGTTAGGAAATTTCAGCACTCAAATCAAAGCCAACTGAAAATTGAAAAGGCCATGCCTGCTGATTATACAACTTAGATCAATGGAAACACTGAAGTTCAGTTTCATTCTGCTCTTCATTTTTCCCTGAACCAGGTCACCTCTTCCTAATTATGACTAAAAACTACTCAAGCGTAGGATTATCGCAGCATTTAAAGACTGCTGTGTTCAGGAGCTGCCATTGACTTGTAAAAATCTGCATGTAGGATTGAGTTCTAAGCCAAGGATATTTGACCTCTGCTATACCAAGGGCTCCCCAGAAGCCCAGTGGTTGTGCCTGATTTGCACGAATATTTACATAAATCTACATATGCATATTAGAAGGTCTGGACCATGAAACTTGATAATGCTCTGAGAGTTTAGAATTGATAATAAGAGTGAAGGTTATAGCTATCCAAGAGAAAAATATTTCTTGTTCAAGAAATTTAGCTGCTTTGGTTATCAGCATAATGCTGGCCTCATAGAATAAGTTTAGAAGCATACCTTCCTCTTATTTTTTAAAATATTTTGAGGACAGGTATCAAGTCTTTGTTTTTCTTAATCATTTTATTGTTGTTCAACTGCAGTTGTCTGCATTTACCCTCCAATGACTCTCCCTCCACATCAGCCATCCCCACCACCCTCCCTTGCTTCCAGCCCCCTTGGTTTTGTCAATATGTCCTTTATAGTTGTTCCTGAAAACTGTTCCCTCCATCCCCCTATAAACCCTTCCCACTTCCCCTCTGGTTACTGCCAGATTGTTCTTAATTTCAATGTTTTTTATTATGTTTTGCTTGCTTTTTTCTTTTCTTGATTAGGTTCCAGTTAAAGGTGAGATCACATGCTATTTGTCTTTCACTGCCTGGCTTATTTCAAGTAGCATAATGCTCTCCAGTTCCATCCATGCTGTCCCAAAGGGTAGGAGCTCCTTCTTTCTCTCTGCTGCATAGAATTTCATTGTGCAATTGTACCACAGTTTTTTGATCCACTCATTTACTGATGGGCACTTAGGTTGCTTCCAGCACTTGGCTATTGGAAATTGTGCTGCTATGAACATCAGGGTGCATAGGTTCTTTTGGATTGGTATTTCAGGGCTCTTAGGGTTTAATCCCAGCAATGGAATTGCCAGGTCAAAAGGCAGTTCCATCTTTAGTTTTCTGAGGAAATTCCATACTGTTTTCCACAGTGGCTGCATCAATCTGCATTCCTACCAACAATGCACTAGGATTCCCTTTTCTCCACATCCTCTTCAACACTTGTTTGTTGATTTGCTTATGATGGCCATTTGGATCAGTGTGAAGTGGTATTTCATTGTGGTTTTAATTTGCATCTCTCTGGTGGCTGGTGATGCTGAGAATCTTTTCATATGTCTCTGGGCCTCTATATGTCCTCCTTGGAAAAGTGTCTGTTCAAGTACTTTGCCCATTTTTAATTGGGTTGTTTGTCTTAGAGTGGAGCCTTATGAGTTCTTTATATATTTTGAAGATCAAGCCCTTGCCCTAAGTATCATTGGCAAGTACGTTTTCCCATATAGTTGGTTCTCTTTTCATTTTAATGTTGTTTTCTTTAGCTGTGCAGAAGCTTTATAATTTGATGAGATCCCTTTTGTTTATTCTTTCCTTTATATCCCTTGCTCCAGGGGACATATCAGTGAAAATATTGCTCCATAGGATATCCAAGATTTTCCTGCCTATGTTTTCCTCTAGGACTTTTATGGTGTCATGACTTATATTTAAGTCTTTTATCCACCTTGAATTTATTTTTGTGTATGGTGTAAGTTGGTGATAGAGTTTCATATTTTTGCATGTAGCTGTCCAGATCTCCCAACACCATTTGTTGAAGAGGATATTTTTATTACATTTTAAACTTCTGCTCTATGTTATTGACCATAGAGACTTGGGTTCATTTCTGGGCTCTCTATTCTGTTTCATTGGTCTATGTTTCTGTTCTTATGCCAGCACCAGGCTGTTTTGATTACACTGGTTTTATAGTACAGTTTGATATCAGGTATTATGATCCCTCCTACTTTGTTCTTCTTTCTCAAAATTTCTGCAATTATTCAAGATCATTTATGGTTCCAAATAAATTTTTGAAGTGTTTGTTCTATATCTGTGAAATAAGTCATTGGTACTTTAATAGGGATTGCATTGAATCTATAAATTGCTTTGGATAGTATAGACACTTTGATGATGTTAATTCTTCCAATCCATGAGCATGGTGCATGTTTTCATTTGTTTGTGTCTACCTTAATTTTTTTCTTTAATGTTGTGCAGTTTTCTGAGTACAGGTCTTTTACCTCCTTGGTTAGATTTATTTCTAGGCATTTTATTTTTCTTGTTGCTATAACAAACAGGACTTTTTCCTGATTTCCGTTTCTGATATTTCATTGTTAATGTACAAAATTGCCTTCAATTTCCAAATATTGACTTTGTATCTAGCTGTTTTGCCAGATTCATTTATTAGGTCAAGCAGTTTTTTTTGTGTGTGGAGTTTATAGGATTTTCTATGTACACTATCATCTCTTCTGCAAACAATGACAGTTTTGCTTCTTCCTTTCCAATTTGGATGCCTTTTATTTCCTTTTCTCATCTGATTGCCATGAATAGGACTTCCAATACTATGTTGAATAGAAGTTGTCAAAGTGGACAACCTTGTCTTGTTCCTGATCTTAGTGGGAAAGCTCCATGTTTTTGCCTATTAAGTGTGATATTGACTGTGGGACTCTCATATATGGTGTTAATTATGTTAAGTAATGCTCTCTCTAGTGCCACTTTGCTAAGTGTTTTTATCATAAATGGGTGTTGTACCTTATCAAATGCTTTTTTCAAATGTATTGCTATGATCATGTGATTTTTGTCTTTTTGTTTATTAGTTTTGTTTTATTTGATTTGTTTTGTTTACATTTATAAATTTGCAAATATTGTACCATCCTTACATCTCAGAAATGAATCCCACTTGATCATGGTGTATCATTTTTTTTAATGTATTGCTGGATACGGTTTGTCAATAATTTGGTGAGGATTTTGACGTCTATGTGTATTAGTGATATTAGCCTCAAGTTTTTTTCTTTGTTATGTCTTTATCTGGTTTTGGAATTAGGATGACCCTGGCTTCATGAAAGAGTTTGAGAGTCTTCCCTGTTCTTTGACTTTTTGAAATACTATGCGAAGGATAGGCATTAGCTCTTCCTTTAATGCTTTGTAAAATTCTTCTGTGAAACCATCTGGTCCAGGGCTTTTGTGTGTCAAAAGCTTTTTGATTACTGCTTCTATTTCATCAGCTGTTATTGGTCTGTTCAAGCTTTCTGTTTCTTCTTCATTGAGTTTTGGAAAATTATATTTTTTATAGAAATTTGTCCATTTTATGTAGGTTTTCAAATTTCTTGGCATACAATTCTTCATAGTAATTTCTTACAATCCTTTGTATTTCTGTGGTGTCAGTTGTAATCTCCTCTTTCATTTCTAATTGTGTTTATTTGGGTCCTCTCTCCTTTTTTCTTGATGAGCCTACTTAAAGGCTTGTCGATTTTATTTACCTTTTCAAAGAACCAGCTCCTGGATTCATTGATCCTTAGAGTTGTTCTTTTTGTCTCTATGCCATTTAATTCTGCTCTGATCTTGGTTATTTCCTTCCTTCTACTTGCTCTGCACTTTCTTTGTTGTTATTCCTTGAGTTCTTGTAGGTGTAGTGTTAGGTTGTTTGTTTGAAATGTTTCTATCTTTTTTTAGGTAGGCCTGTGTCACTATGAACTTCCCTCTCAGGACTGCCTTTGCTGTGTGTCATAAATTCTGAGTTGTTGTGAGTACATTTTCATTTGTTTCCAGAAACTTTTTGATTTCTTCTATAATTTAATTCTTGACCTATTCATTGTTTAATGGCATGCTATTCAATCTCCATGATTTTGAATGTTTTGTTTTTTTCCCCTTGGGGTTGGCTTCTAATTTCAGTCCCTTGTGGTCAGAGAAAATGCTTGGTATGATTTCAATTTTCTTGAATTTGTTGAGGCTTGTTTTGTGTCCTATCATGTGGTCTATCTTTGAAAATGTTCCATGTGCATTTGAAAAGAATGTGTATTTAGCTTCTTTGGGATGCAGGACTCTCTATATATCAGCTAAGTCCATTTGATCTAGGGCACTGTTCAATGCCACAATATCTTTGTTGATATTTTGTTTGGAAGATCTGTCCATTTTTGAGAGTGGGGTGTTAAAATCGCCTACTATAATTGCATTGCTGTCAATATCTTTCTTGAAGTCCTCTAAGATTTTCTTTATGTATTTGGGTGCGTATATATTTACAATGTTTATGCCTTCTTGGTGGAGTCTTCCCTTGAGTATCATGAAGTGACCTTCTGGGCCTCTCTTTATGGCCCTTTCTTTGAAGTCTATTTTGTCTGAATGAGTATTGGTACCCGGCTTCTTTTTGTCTTGTCTGTTTGCTTGGAAAATTTGTTTCCAGCCATTCACTTTCAATCTGTGTAGGTCTTTTGTCCTGAGGTGGGTCTCTTGTAGGCAGCATATGTGTGGGTCATACTTTCTTACCCATTCAGTTATTCTGTGTCTTTTAACTGGAGCATTTAATCCATTTACACTTAAGGTTATATTTATAGGTACTTATTCATTGTCATTTTCTTACCTGTGTTCCTCTCTCTCTTGTATCCTTCCTTTCCTTAAAGCAGTCCCTTTAGCATGTGTTGCAGAGCTGGTTTGGTGGAGGTGTATTGTTTCAGAATTTTTTTGTGGAAAGCTTCTTATTTGGCCTTCTATCTTGATTGAGAGCCTTGCTGGGTAAAGTAGCCTTGGTTGCAGGCCTCTGGTTCTTATTACTTGGAATATTTCTTGCCATTCTCTTCTGGCTTGGAGTGTTTCCATTCAGAAGTCGAGTTGCTAACCTTATCGGGGCTCCCTCATATGTTATTTCCTTTTTCTCCCTTGCTGCCTTTAAGATTCTACCTTTATCTTGGAATTTTGCCATTTTAATTATGATGTGTCTTGAAGTGGGCCTCTTTAAGTTCCTCTTGATTGGGACTCTCTGTGTTTCCTGGATTTGTGTGCCTTTTTCTGTCATCAAATTAGGGAAGTTTTCCATCATTACTTTTTCAAATAGGTTTTCTACCCCTTTCTCTTCTTCTTCTCCTTCTGGTATCCCTATTATTCGGACATTATTTCATTTCATATTGCCTTGTATTTCTCTGAATCCCTTTTCATT
>PVKM010041559.1:0-13087 GCA_004027735.1 Carollia perspicillata
TTTCCCCTGAAATTCCCTCCCCTCTCCCCTCTGGTCACTGTCATCCCATTTTCTATTTCAATGCCTTTGGTTATATTTTGCTTGCTTGTTTGTTTTGTTGCTTAGGTTCCTGTTAAAGGTGAGACCACATGGTATTTGTTTTTTACCACCTGGCTTATTTCACTCAGCATATACCCATTATTAAGCAATGCATGGCTGTAGTATGAATTGCATTTATATTTTTTAATTCTATATGTTAATTAAATAACAGAAGTTACATGAAAATTCAGTTATAACTTCTATAAAGGCACAAGTACATGTTTTATAGATGAAAAATAATTTAGGAATTGCTGTTTATTTTATTACTCATCTAAACATTGATAAACTATCCACATGTAATGGTAATAATTAAATTTTATTAGCTTTGCTATTTCATAGCTTTTAGTCATATGAAACTCAGACCTTAACACAAATTTTTGTTTTGTATATTTGTGAAGTTTAGAGATTAGTACATTTTGATGGCTTTTTTAGCTTGAATTTTAACTTTAAAACACTGGTACCTATAGCATTTTGCCTTCTATTTGTATTCTTGGCTAGGGCGTCACAAGTGGTAGACAGGGGCATGCAAAAAGTTAGCATGTCTGTGTCTAAGAAATGGCAAGATGATGACATACTTTTAAAAAGAACTGCTAATATCTTCCTGTCTGGTGATTTGGAAATATATAATTTAAATAAAATAATCTGAAGAAAATTTTCAAAACATTTAAGAAACTGGAAGGACATTCAATATAGTATTCAAATTAGACTGCTAATTTTTATTCATGAAATTATGACCATCCTTTATTTTTGTATATTCCTTGATCATTTCCTTATTTTCTAATTATACAATAATCACAAATGACATTGTTAATATAATGAGAACATAACTTAAATATGCTATTACATTACCAATATTTACATAAATCTAAGAATAGCAATTTCCATAACCCTAATGATCTTTATTTCAGTTATTTGAACAATGCACTTTTAAGCAAATAGTTGAAGAAAAAATAATTTAAACAGTGATTATATAAAATATTATATTTTCCTGGGCCCTGGCTGGTGTAGCTCAGTGGATTGAGCGTGGGGCTGCAAACCAAAGGATCGTGGTTCGATTCCCAGTCAGGGCACATGCCTGGGTTGCAGGCCAGGTCCCAGCAGGGGATGCATGAGAGGCAACCATATATTGATATTTCTCTCACTCTCTCCTTCCCTTCCCCTCCAAAGCTAAATAAATAAAATCGTTAAAAAATGTTATATTTTCCTTGCATTCACATTAACTGATCATAAAGAGTATTTAAACAAATTGAATGGAGAAATTTCCTTAACTTCATTTCTCTTGTAATCTTTCCTCTCCTCTCCTTGCTCTTCTCTCCTTTCTCTTTCTTTATACATACTAGGGTGTCTTTAACAAATTCATCACAACACCTTTCTCAACATTCTTAGAGCAAACCTATATATAAAATATATATCATGTCTTAGTGACAATAGAGGTCTGGCAGAGTAAAATTACATGGAGAAATAAAATGTTACATTTTGATTCTACAAATTTCTGTCAGACTTGGAATCATGTTAGATGTTATAAATATATATGCAAAGATATTTCTTTATCTTTAAGATTAGGAAATATAATGTTCAAGATTCTCAGAAGTTTTCAATCCTAACCAAAGAGCTTCCAACATCATTCAAAAAGTGATCAACATATGCTAATAACAATACAAAATTTAACTAAAAATCCGCCATGCCTCTGTAACCACAGGTCTTTTGTGATCAAATGTTTTGCTATTTTTGTCCGTTCTCTTCTTGGGGTATTTTTTTTTTGTAAATAATTAAAAATAAATTATTAAAAGTAAGAAATAGGTTTTTCCTTTTATACCAATTTTATTATTTTAATCATAAATGGATACTGTATCTTGTGAAATACTTTTACTGCATCTATTGATGTGATCATATGATTTTTATCCTTTGTTTTGTTAATGTGGTATATGATATTGATCAATTTGCCAATGCTGAACCATCCTTGTGCCCCTGGAATGAACTCTACTCAGTCATGATATATTGTATTTAATGTATTGCTATATTCACTTTGCTAGTACCTTGTTTAGAATTTTTGTATCTGTTTTCATAAAAGATATTGGTCTGTAGTATCCTTTTTTTCTGTTATTCTTGCTACGTTTTGGTTTCAGGTTTATGTTGACCTCCTCTTCAATTTTTTTGGAAGAGTTTGAGAGGAATAGGTAGGTATTAAGTTGTCTTTCAGTGTTTGGTACATTTCACTAGTAAAGCCATCTGTCTGGTCCTGGACTTTTTCTTTTAGGGAGGTTTTGATGGTTGATTCAATTTCTTCATTGCTGATTGGTCTGTTTAGATTTTGCAGTCCTTCGTGATTCAGTCTAGGAAGCTTATACATTTGTAAGAACTAATCCATTTCTTCTGGGTTACTGAATTTTGTAGCATATTGTCCTTCATAGTATTCTACTATGATCCTTTGTACAATATATTTGTGATATCTGTGGTAACGCTTGAAAGCTATATAATTTTATTAACCAATGTTACCTCAATAAATTACATAAAGAATAAAAGTAAGAAATAATAAAATTGATTAATGATGATGGTGATGATGATGCTTATACTAATCTTTGGCTTCACAGTATGGAGAAAAAATTGGAGGTGGTGTGGTAACAGTAGTGTATGTGTTTGGATGGGATGACTGACCATTACTAGGCAGAAACTCAATCAAGGCAGATTAGCACAGAATATATGAGTAAGGATTTAGTGTTTAGCTGGCATAGCATCATGGACTATTAGAAGTGAAAAGAAAAGAAATCACCCATCCTAACTAGCTTTTATTATTTTTACTACTGGATGTTTTTTTACCACAATAAAAAGAAGATGTATGTGCAATATGGATAATAAGGAAAATGTTGGGAACATTAATAAAGGAAAAATTCCATATAATTGTATTATTTAAAACTATTATTGTTAATATTTCAATGTAGATTTGTTTTTCTATGCATATATGAATATTTTGTTTTTAAAAGGGCCAAAATGTGTATATTTAAGCATACATATCTATCTATATGTATATAATGTGTTTATATTATTTTGAAACCTGATTAATTGAATGTTTGTTTTGCACACAGTCTTAGAAGAGATATTTTTACTATTCAACATTTCAGTTGTAAGGGTGCACTTGCCTTAATATAAATGTTTATAGCCAATGATGATGATTACTGAATTAAAAAGACTACACAGTTTACTTTATGAGGTGAATAGGTCCTTGATACTGGAACCGGAAAAGAACAACATAAACAAAAATAAAAATTGTTGGTGATCCTCCTTTATATGATGTGTATGCATATAAAATATTGGTAAATCAAATTTATATTACTGTAAAAATCTTGACCTAATGGTGTTTATCTCAGAAAGACGAACAGAGTTTAACATTTAAAAACCTGTCACTGTGATTCATATTAATAACACGTGAAGCAGAAAAGCCAAATAATCTTTTGATAAAAGTAACAGAAACTTTTATGATATGTATGTTAATGCAGCTAGTAAACTAGAAACCTGAAAATTTCTTTTTTTTTTGATTATGTGATAGTTTCCAGCCTGTTTCTTTTGTTGTTGTTGCTGTTGTTCAAGTACAGTTTTCTGTCATTTACTCCCATCCCAGCCCCCTCCAGTGCTCCCCACCTCCCTCCCCTTTCCATCCCCCTTAGATTTTTGTCCATGTGTCCTTTATATTTGTTCCTGTGACCCCTTCCCCTTTTCCCCTGAAATTCCCTCCCCTCTTCCCTCTGGTAAATTTCTTTAGACTGATAAAATCAGCATTAAAAAGATTAGAAAGGCAGTTAAAAGATTAGAGGCATTCTTACTAAATACAGGATAAATTCAGATTGGTTCTATTACTGCTACAATCCATCATTTTTCTGGATTTCTTACATTAGATAATAACAGAACAGAAAAATAAAAGTCAGGGTCTCCACATTTCAGATATTCATCTATAAAATTAAAGAAAACAAACACAGACATTTTTAGAATGAATCAATTGGTTCAGCAGATGTCTTGTATTCAAGATCAACTAAAAATCAATATCATTGCTTTATATTAACAATAATCAACCAGTATGTGTAATAGGATAATAAAATCCTTTAAAAAAGCAATATAATTTTAAGGTCCCCAGGAATTATGTTAACCTAAAGTCTGTAACACTTTTATAGAGAAAATTATATAACATATTTGAAGAACATAACAGAAGGCTCGAATAGATGGAGAGGTAGACAGTTTTCTTGGATAAATGGTACATTATTTTTTAAATATCAATTATTTCTTAATTTTTTCAAAATTCTATGTATGTCAAATGATAATCCCAGCAGAGTACTTGGATGAACAATGTAAGTTTATATGAGAGAGTAAAATGAGATGTTTACTTAGCTCTTAGTGAAGAAAAGAACAGATAGGAAAATTCCCCCTGTAAATAGAAAAGTATTTATATTGCTATAGAAATTAAAATAATGTTTTATTTAATGGACTATTTAAAGAGAATTATGAGTGAAGAAACATACCTGTGCATATATGGACACTTGGTATATGACAGAGGTAGCATCATAAACATTGTAGAAAGCAAACATTACTCAATAAAGATGTTGGAAAACCTGGCTTTCCACTTAGGAGTAAGAGGACATATATTCTAAGTGGATAAAAGTTTTTAAGCATTTAAAACAATTTGATGGAAAAATAGAATACATTTATAACCTCATGTTAGGGAAAACCTTTTTTATAGGGCAACACACACACATGTACAACCAAGTGTATTTGAAAAATAGATAAAATATGGGTCATTACTTTAAAAATAAAAAAACAAACTTCCAAACTACATATTCATGTGTAAGTTCCCATGTCACATCTCTGCTCAAAACACTGCAGTGTCTCCCATCTCTCACAGAGTAAAAGCTAGAGTACAATGACCTTTTGGCCCTTTATTACATGGCTCCTCAGTACCTCTCTCACTTCATCTTCAACTATCCTCCCCCTGCCACTATCCATTCCAGCCACAGTGACATTCACATCAGACCCATTCTCAACTCTGTCACTGCACTTCATGTCTTCTCCCTCCTCCTTCTCTCTCACTGACCTCTGTCTAGATAGCCAGGTGACTCATTTTCCCTTATCTCTTTCACACATTTGAGTTTTTGTGACATTTATCTCATCAATTGCCTTGGCAACTATATTTAAAATCTCTCTTGGCTATTTTGAATAATGCTGCAATGAACAAGGGTATGCAGATATCTTTTCAAGATACTGATTTTAATTTCTTCAGATATATTCCCAGAAGTGGGATTGCTAGAGTATAAGGAGGGCTTATTTTTAATTGTTTGAGGTATCTCTGTACTGCTTTCCACAGTGACTGCACCAATCTGCTTTCCCACCAACAGTGTAGAAGTGTTCCCTTTTCTCCACATCCTCTACAGTGCTATTTATCTCTTGTCTTCTTGATAATAGCCATCTTAACAGGGCTCAGTGGGAGGGAGAGAAGGAAATGGAGTTATGTAGGTGAAAGGATATGAACTATCAGTTATAAGTAGTGTAAGTTCTGAGAATCTAGTGTGCACCATGAAAACTACAAGTAATAATATTATACTGTATATTTAAAAGTTGCTAAGAATAGATCTTAAGCATTTTCACCAGAAAAAATAACTATGTTAACTATCTGAGTGATGAATGTTTTAATTATTTTGATCTTTATAATCATTCTACAATGTACATGCATATGTAATCAACACTTGGAACAGCTTAAATATATACTATTATATTTGTCATTTATTTCTCAGTAGTTAAAAATGTAAAAAATTAAAAATTAAATCCCTCCATCTCTCCCTATCCATTGCTATATTTATCTCCACAGCAATTGTCATAATCTGACACTTTACCTATTTTATTTTTTATATTTTTATTTTTTCTATGCCAACTTCCTCAGTTTACCAGTAGAAGATAAGCTCCATGAGAGTAGAGGTTTTGTTATGTTGTTTCTTTCCATATCTTCAGCACCAAAGACAGGCAATGCCTCAATACATTTTTTAATACTTTTAAATTGTATGGTTGTTCAAGTAAAGTTTTCTGGCTTTTCTCCCCACCTCCCCACAATCCCAGCCATCCCCACCTTCCTCCCCTGATTCCACCCATCCTTGGTTTTTGTTCATGTGTCCTTTATTGTTGTTCCTGAACACCCTTTACTCTTTTTCCCCCATTATCCCCTCTCAACTCCCTCTGGTAATTGTCCATTTGTTTTTAATTTCAATGTCTCTGATTACCGTAATACATTTTTACATGAATGAATACACAGGTATCATTGAGGATAACTGGAAAGTAATGGGCATGGCATTATGATTGGATGGAATTTTCTCTATAAATTGATGATCTTATTACACTAATAATAAATAAAGTGAACATGAAAAATTATAATTAGTGCTTAATTTTGTATAGTAGGAATATGAGCTTTTTTTACTTTCTTATACTTTTAAAATTTAGCAAAATAAAAAAAGAGAAATGACTCAAAAATTTAAATAAATATCATTACTGGTACCAAGAATATTCACACGCTTGAGATTTTTAATGCATATTGCCAAATTTCTAAGTATGGAAAGAACCTAGTATCCAATAATAAGTTAACACTTTAAAAAGACATTATAATAAATGTATTTGACATAATTTCATAGAACCATTAAGAAGCATCAGCTGTCATTTTAAGAATATCTAATTACATGGCAAAATGTTTAAGATAATACATTAAGTGAAAAAAGTAGTTTCTGAAATGGTATACACGGCAAAATCATAAGTGTACATGAGCGTTTGTGTACTGTAGCTGTGCAACATGTGTGTTAGTGTGCGTATGTATATATGTATAATAGATAAATTATAAAAATATATAACATTTGAACATGATTTCTCTCTAACAAGTTTTATGAGGTAATTTTATGCTTTCTCATACTTCTAAATTTATTTTTAAAATCTATTTTCTTGATTATGCTATTACAGTTGTCCCATTTCCCCCCTTCACTCCCCTCCACTATGCACAACCTCTCCCACCCACATTCCCCCCCTTTAGGTCATGTCCATGTGTTATACCTATAAGTTCTTTAGCTTCTACATTTCCCACACTACTTTTGCCCTCCCCCTGTCTATTTCCTCCCCACTATCAATGCTACTTATTCTCTGTACCTTCTCCCCACCCTCTCCTCCTCCCACTCCCCTGTTGCTAACCCTCCATGTGACCTCCATTTCTGTGACTCCACTCATGTTCTAGCTGTCCACTTAGTTTGCTTTTGTTTTAGGTGTGGTTGTTAATAACTGAGAGTTTGCTGTCCTTTCACTGTTCATATTTTTATCTTCTTTTTCTTAGATAAGTCCCTTTAACATTTCATAGAATAAGGGCTTGGTGATGATGAACTCCTTGAACTTGACCTTATATGAGAAGTGCTTTATCTGTCCTTCCATTCTAAATGCAAGCCTTGATGGATAGAGCAATTTTGGATGTTGGTCCTTCCCTTTCATGACTTGGAACACTTCTTTCCAGCCCCTTCTTGCCTGTAAGGTCTCTTTTGAGAAATCAGCTGACAGTCTGATGGGAACTCCTTTGTAGGTAACTGTCCCCTTATTTCTTGCTGCTTCTAGAATTCTCTCCTTCATTTTAATTTTGGCTAATGTAATTCTGATGTGCCTTGGTGTGTTCCTCCATGGGTCCACCTTCTTTGGGACTTTCTGAGCTTCCTGGACTTCCTGGAAGTCTATTTCCTTTCCCAGATTGGGGAAGTTCTCCTTTATTATTGGTTCAAATAAGTTTTCCACTTGTTGCTCTTCCTCTTCCCCTGCTGGTACCCCTATAATTCGGATGTTGGGAAGTTTTAAGGTGTCCTGGAGGTTCCTAAGCCTCTCCTCATTTTTTCTGAATTCTTGTTTTTTCATTTTTTTTTTTTCTGATTGGTCATTTGTTTCTTCCTTCTGGTCCACTCCATTGATTTGAGTCCCAGTTTTCTTCCCATCACTACTGGTTCCCTGTCTATTTTCCTTTATTTCACTTAGCATAGCCTCCATTTTTTCATGTAGTTTGCAACCAAATTCAACCAATTCTGTGAGTGCCCTGATCATCAGTGCTTTGAACTATGCATCTGATAGGTTGGCTACCTCTTCGTCGTTTACTTGTATTTTTTCTGGAGCTTTGATCTATTTTTTCATTTGGGCCGTTTTTTGCGGGGGAGGGAGTCTTGTCGTGCCTGTTATGTGGTGAGGGGTGGAGCCTTAGGTATTCACCAGGACGGGGCAACCCAGTTGCTGTGTCATGACACTGTTTGTGGGGCAGGGTACCAAGAGGGGACAATGGCTCTTGCTCCTCTCTCTACTGGATTTTAGTCCCTTCTACCACTTTCTCCAAGCAACCTGGGCCCTTCTGGTGCTGATTTCCATGTGGGTGGGCTTGTGTACAGTCTAGGCCCCTGTGGTTCTCTCCAACGAACTTTCCTGTGAGGCTGGGAGTCTCTCCTGGCACCTCAACCCCCACAGGTGTTTTCAATTGGTGTTTTGCAGCTTTATTTCCCCATTGGAGCCCTGGGTTGTGCAGTCTGTCTCACTCCCAAGTTTCCCCTGGTTTATCTGAACACGAATGTGGGACCCCTCCGGTCAGCCAGCCGCCTTGTGTGCCACCTGGCTGGGTTTGCCTGTTGCCACCCTGCACCTGGGGTCTGCCAGCCACCACTTTTTTTGCTGTGACTCCTCTCTGCTGGGCTGTCCAACTCCGCCCCTCCTACCAGTCTGGATGAATGTGTCTATTTTAACTCCTTGGTTGTCGGAGGTCCATACAATTCAATTATCTGTCAGCACTGGTTGTTTTTTTGTTTCTAAATTTTTGTTTTCCTTATTTTGGTTGTGCGAGGAGGCACAGTGTGTCTACCTATGCCTCCATCTTGGCTGGTAGTCCCTTCTAAACTTCTTATAGAAAATTTTATAATAAGAAATAAGATAAAATCTCTTAGAAATAAATTTCACTCTGCTGTATATAAATTTCCCCTTTTAACAGGGCAATCTGATATTTATGAACATTTCTATTTTTGTTCCACTGGTTAGCTTTATAATTGTATTTTTATATAATTACTGTTAGTCCTTCATTTCTTTGCAAAACTCTAGTATTTCGTACTATGCACAAGAATATTATCCTCCTGTGTCTTTTCCCTCCGTTTCTTCCCTATGCTCTATTATGCCACCCAACTTTAGGTATTTTTAATACCTCATCTTTTATGAAAAGTAATTCATTGCATGCTATAATATTTTTGAACATCAAAATATAGATACGATAATGGTCATTGTGTTATCACTAACTATAGTAGTTATCTGGCTCTATGTCAGTGCTCCAAAGCTCTGTGATGCAAGAGCTTCTCATCTTTGTGACTATGAGAGTCAAACCTCTAGACTCCCAGGAAAACCTTTACTACTAGTAAAGCATTGTCAATGCTTTATTTTAAAAATGAATGTATTGGTCATATGAGCAAAACTTTACAGATTCTATATCAGTAAAAGTCCTGAAGGAAATAGGATCTACATCATGTGGCTCAAATGAAGAGACATTAGAAAACAGTCTCCCTGGGAAGGCATGAAAAGATTTATTTTTTCAATTGAACTTACATTCAATATTATTTTGTAATTGGTTTCAGGTGTACAACATAGTGGTTAGACAACCATATACTCTGCAAAGTGACCCCCCCAATATTTCCAGTACCCACCTGGCACCATACATAGTTATTACAATATTACTATGTTTTTATTCTGTGCTTTACATCCCTGTGACTATTCTGTAACTACCAATATGAACTTCTTAATCCCTTCATTTTATTTGCACAGTTCCCCTCCCTCCCTCCCTCCCATCTGGCAACTATTAGTCTGTTCTTTGTATCTATGAGTGTATTTCTGTTTCGTCTGCTCATTTACATTGTTCATTAGATTTCATATATATGTGAAATTATATGGCATCTCTCTTTCTCTGACTTATTTCACTTAGCATACTATCCCCTAGGTCCAATCATGCTGTCCTAAATGGTAAAACTTGGTGTGTTTCTATGGCTGAGTAATACTCCATTGTGTACATGTACCACCGCTTTTTCATCCACTTGTCTACTGGTGGGCACTTGGGTTGCTTCCAGAGCCTGGCTATTGTAAATAACACTGCAATGAACCTAGATTGCATATATTCTTTGATTTAGTGTTTTGGATTTCTTAGGATTATATTACCAGAAATGGAATTCCTGGGTCATAGGCAGTTACTCTTTAAATTTTTTAGGAACCTCCATATGACATGTGAAGAGATTTAAAGGAACAAGCAAGGGATGGACACAACCCCACAGATTAGCAGCAGAGCAAAGTTTTCATCACTCCAAAGTCTGGAGCAGAAAGGGATGAAAATAATTTTACTGGATCCCAGTGAGACCTAATGCCAAGGGAAAGACACTCAGCAGGAACTGTGGTGTGCAGGAATAAGCTGGAAATGTAGCCCCATAGTCCATTTGCAATATAAGAATGCCCTGCATCTCTCTCGTCCCATTCCATGATCATTCATTGAGATGATGCCTTTCATTGACTTACTTCAAAGGATATGCATCTAAGAAGAGAGGCTGCAAGATTCAGTCAGCAGAGCTCAGCTTCCCAGGTCACTAACCAGGGCAGAGAACGGCAGAGAAAGTACATGTTTGTGTTTGGGGTTGGCGATAGAGATGAACTCACACAGGCTACCACTTGTGCCACTCAGCAAATACAGCAGCGACTTTTACTTCTGTCTGCTGCCAGCATTTCTTCCACACCCATCTTTAAACCAAAACTGCATATTTTTCCTCTTATGTTATCTGTTCATAAGGAATTCTTCATGAAAACATAAGTACTGATTAAGAGTGAGGTAGAAAAACAGCAGGAATGAGTGGTAGGAAAAAATACTCGTAAATCTCTCTCTCTTCTTGCACTGCAAATTCTTGCTGGTGCCTTCCACTAGCCAAATTCCACCAGAATCCAGGTAGATGAGGTGATGAAGTCTGCAAGCATCAGCTTGACAGAAGAGGATGGAGACTTGTTGTGGCTGTGGGGGGAACAAGTTTAAAATCTGACCCAGATTGAAAATATAACATTGTAGCCCTGTTAAGAGACTCTGTTTTACCACCTTCTTGTGACAACCATCCTCTCATAAGAAGAACCAAGCTTGTATCCTTTATAGTAATCATCCACCTGCTTTCCTACAAAGTTTTACCACATAAGTAACCATTCTTAAATACTTAAGTTAAATTTTGTTTTCTTTTTGTAAAGATATTATTGTAAGGGATCTTTGGTTTCACATGATGTCTTTGAGATGTGTCTATGTTACTGCACATAACTTCTCTTTATCCATTTTCACTGCTGTGTACTTTTCTTTTTTTTTTTTAAGGATTTTATTTATTTATCTTTAGAAGGGAAGGAAAGGAGAGAGGGAGAGAAATATCAATGTATGGTTGCCTCTTGTGCGTCCCCTGCTGGGAACTGGCCTGCAACCCAGGCATGTGCCCTGACTGGGAATCGAACTGCGATCCTTTGGTTCACAGGCCCGTGCTCGATCCACTGAGCTACACCAGGCAGGGCTGCTGTGTACTTTTCTTGGCAACAATATACAGTAATTTCCACATGTGACTCGATTTGAAATTTGGGTTAGCTATAGTTTGAGTTTTGTAAATAATGTTGTTGGAATCATTCTTTTATACGTGTTAGTGCCTGGGAGGAGCAAATTCAAGCATGGAGCTATCCAAACCTCTAATTTAACAGATCAAAATACTAATTATTTATGTCGGGTTACTTTTTTGATGACTGAACTTTGCTGTTTTAGAAGGAATTTTTTTCATGCAAAGTCTGTTGTTTTTCAGCCATTTTTCATTTCCCAAATTCCCACATCTGTCAAATTATCCCATTCTTATACTCTTCCATAAGGATAATATTTTGTTTTTTCTTTTATTATATCTTGTAGAATTATTGTAGTCATTGATAATATAATCAATAATTTATATTATAATCAGATTTATAGTTTGAGGAAAAATAAGTAGCTTTTATTTTATTTAGATTCAAGTAGATACCCTTAATTCCCAGCTTTGAGAAAGAGCCACACAAGCATCCCATAAGGCATGAGTGATACACAGTAATGTCAGTGGAGAGAACATTAGTTTCTGACCTTCACACAAATTCTCCTGTGCTCCATTTCCAGAGGGCTGAGAGCCCTTTAAACTTTGTAATCTACTTAGCATGGCTGTAAATGTCATTCTTATTCATAGCAATGTTTAATGCTTTCCTGGATTTTGCAAAACTATTTACTACAATGATATATTGCAGAACTGAATTCTACAGCTTGATTGTGTGCTGCATAAAGAAGTGTGTTGTTCATCAGCCTAAAGTGGAATGCTATTCATTCTCATTGAGAGTCAGTTTGTTTCCATGGGATGTGAATGGGAGGAGAAAACACCTTAAGTTTTCAGTAAAGCATTCATTACTTTTATAGCTGTTTCTCCTTATCATAGTTTACTTCTCTCCATTGCTAAGTAAATCACACTGGAATGCCTCCCAGACACAATTCTTATATTTATTTTGGCTTTTTCACCTGGCATTAACATTTGGCCTGATTTTAACCTGTCACATTTTACATAATCTGTATTATAAATTGACTACTGTGTGAAACAGATACTCAAAAGTAATCTACTATAAGCACTGCAAAGAAAAGACATCAGCATTACAGTTAGGAATAAATCAGAATTGAAAATTCAGAATTTGTTTTCTTTAAATTACTTTATTGTTCAATTACAGTTGTCTGCACTTCCCCCACCCCTCCCCCCACCCCAGCCAAACCCACCTCCCTCCCTTGCTTCCACCCTCCCCCTTGGTTTTGTCCATGTGTCCTTTATAGCAGTTCCTGAAAACCTTTCTCCCCACTGTCCCTTCTCCCCTCCCCTCTGGTTACTGTCAGATTGTTCTTAATTTCAATGTATCTGGTTATATTTTGTTTGCTTTTTTCTTTTGTTGA
>PVKM010041560.1:0-13155 GCA_004027735.1 Carollia perspicillata
CCAAGTTTCTATGCATGTAAGTAGACGGCTACAAGATTCATGAATTCAGTCACTCAGTACTTTTCAACCATGAAAAAACTGCTCAGGCTCTCACTCATTATTTATTTACTTTAATTTTAGACATGTCTATAGTAAGCTGGGTTATCTGGCTTTATCTAGCCCACAGGGGACCAGAGCTATACATTTCCGTGGCATTACAATTACGAAATGGTTTTCACAGCCATTATTAGCTGCTCGAGGCAGACACAGCAATAACACCAAGTGGCAGTTGACTGCCAGACAGCCTGGAGAAGACAGACGACTTCTAAATAGTCTCTACGTAAACCACAAGAATACACTAGTCTACAGCTGTGATTAGGGGGACGGAGAAAGGCATGCATCACTCTTCCCGGGAGACAGTGCCGCGGGTCAGACTCAGGTTCCTAAACAAATATAGAGGTCATCCAGCCCGGTCTCCCAGTCAGCACCTCTATAGTCTTCCTCTAAGGCAGTCAGATAGGCTCTGCTTATGTGCTGCCCCGATGTGATTCTATACAGTTGACAAGGAGTCTGCTGTACATGATTAATTTTATGAGTCAAGTTGGCAGGGTCATGGTGCTCAGACATGTGGTCAGATCTTAATCTGACTGTTTCTGTCCGGGTGCTTCAGAAAGAGTCAACATTTAAGTGAGTGAATTTTGAGTAAAGCAGATTGTGCTCTGCCATACGGGTGGGCCTTGTCTAATCAGTTGAAGGCCTGAATAAGAAACAACAACAACAACCCTGACCTACCCGAAACAAGAGAGAATTCTGCAGCAGGTGGCTTTCAGACTTAAACTGCAGCCAGCCTCATCTCTTTTGTTCCCCACAGGACATTTGGCCATGCATGGAAACATTTCTGTTGTCACTGGGATGTGTGTTTAGGGGGGCTGCTGCTGGTGTCTGGGGGTAGGTGCCAGGGATGCTGCTACACTTCCTTCAGTGTCTTGCACAGCTCCCACAGCAAAGAATTATTCAGCCTAAAAAGTCAATAGAGCAGAGTTAAGAAACCTAGAATTAGACACAATTCTTGCCTCCATGTAGCTGGCAACCATTTTTTAATCCTCATAACACCTCTACACATAATGCACATTATTATCTACTATAGATAAGGAACCTAAGCCACAAAATAAGTTACGATAAAGCGAAACTGCTCATGGATACCTCTGGGAATTGGGGTTGGTGGTGAACTTCCACTTTGTATATAATGAATTTTGATATCTTTGAGTTTTTATAACCTGTTTTATTATTATTTTTTCTTATTAAAATCAGAGTATAAAAAATTCCAAAAAATGCTCTATCATTCCCAATTGCCTGTTTAAAACAACCCAGTATCCTCAACTGAGCTTCCCAGGTACCCCGAGGTCTAGTTCTGTCTCCTATTCCAGCTCCTTTCCTCCCCCTCGCGCACTCCGGATTCCAGCTGCTCTAAGTGGATGTCTGTTTGGGGATGCCTGACCTTGGCTCTGCTCATCTTCTTATTGTCTGTGACACCGAGGAGGGTCTTGCACGTAAACTGTGAACCAAAGCAAATTACAAAGATGAGTTCTGTTTATATTGAACCCAAATCTGCTTCCCTATATAATTTAGCCCACTGGTCCTGTTTCTCTGCTCTAGGTATTTACAGGTTTGTATCTAAGGCATCTTCACAAGACAACACTACCGACATTTAAACATTTATCTTCTTTAAGTTTTCTTTTTGTACGTGAAGGCTCTTCAATTATTTCGGTCATTTTCCGGACTGGATCTTATTTTAAGACCATTTACCTTCCTAGCTGCCCTGCTCTGCTGGAATGCTCTTCTCTGCTCATATCCTTTCTACAGTGGGGCATGCAGAATGGTGTATCAGAGTTCAGGGGTGAAATAACTAGTTAGAAAGCAAACGATCTCCTTTCTGCAGTGGGGCATGCAGAATGGTGTATCAGAGTTCAGCGGTGAAATAACTAGTTAGAAAGCAAACAATCTCTTACTCCCGATTTCTTCCTGAACTTTGTACATCTATGTAGGCTTTCATTGCATTCACTTCTTTGGAAGTTGTGTCACACATCATAGAATTATAGCTCACCATGGTAGATGAGAGATGTTTATCACAATACCAAGTCATCGACAAAAGCCTTAAATCATATTCAGCACTCTTGGCTTAAGAAGGCAGGGAAGAATTCAGTGCAATTTATGTGTTTATATAAAGTAGATATGTCTTTTTAAAATTGGCTTTTCTTCAAGAGGTATTCACACAACTATCTGAAACACTAAATTCTCCAAAAGTTCCTAGTTCCCTAAGGCTCTAGAGAGACAACGTTGAATTGTACCATGAATCCAAATGAATCAAGAGAGACCGTTCTAGAGCACAGCAAGAATCCTAAGGTTTAAAGATAGATTGTGCATGCTGCTGATTTCAAGACTTGGTTTTGAAATATCTGCAGTAAGTTTGGAATAAAAGAAGTTATGTGGTTTGCCAAAGATCACTCGAAAAATCAGTGACACAGTCCCAAATACCAGATAAGGGTCTAAAATACTTAAAATAAAATGAAGTTTACATATTTATCTCTAAAATATCATGCATTTAGCAGGTGCTGTGTTTGTGTGAACAAATGATTACAATGCACTCAGTTGGTATTACGTCTCTGCAAAGTTGATTTCTCTAGGTGACTTATCAATGAAACCTCTGGGTTTCTTCTCCTATTAGAAGATATTCTTTCTACAACAATTTGAAATACATTAAGCTGCCAATGAACACCTTTAGCAGTACATCAAGTGACATCAAATTTTATCACCTACCATCTTCATCATCTGTTCTCTTCCAAGAAATAAGGCTCATTTTCTAGTGGCCTTTTGATTATGTTACCGTTGCCTTTTTCAAAAGCCTTCACGAGCTCCCAGTTGCTTTTGATATTAAACAACGATGTGCAGTAATGAACTTTGAGACTTTCTTACAAATGGACCATTTTCACAAAAGGCTCCAATTTTTCTTCCACATGGCGTTTCCACCCCGGTAGGGAGAGACTGCTTGCTTTCCCACAGGAAGACGCGTTCTTACCACCTCTGAAGTTTGCGGACATGTTTGCTATGTTCATCTTTAGTAAGAGCTCTCTCTAGGGTTAAGAGTTTTCTCAAATGGCATGTTTTATAGCTTAAATGGAGTCGTTTAGGCCACCTCTTTGCAAATTAGAAGTGCAGTTCAATCAAGGTTCAGGGAAGATGGCTTGAGACCCTGCTTTATTAGGAAGCAAGTTCTGGAACAAACACCTATTTTTGGATTACTCTTATCCAACCTTCTATTTATTACTTAATTCTTCATTATGTCCCCACTTTGAACTTCTTCTCCACCTATTTTTGGACTACTCTTATCAGCCTTCTATTTATTACTTAATTCTTCACTATGTCTCCTCTTTGAACTTCTTCCTGCAAGAGACTGAATGTAGTGAACATAGAGGAAAAGAGCAAAAATAATAACTAACATTTGATGTTGAGCGCATCAAATACATCAGGGCTCTTTATCTACTTTACCACTAATTTGGACAATAATTATACAAAGACAGAGATAGATACACTAATTTTAAAGATTTAAAATTGGCTGACAGAAGTTTAGAGTAATTACTAAGGGTCCCATGAGTACCAAGTGCCTAAAAGGAGAAGCCAAAGAAAAGTTGCTACTCGTTATTGAATATCTTTGAACCTTGTGGGAAGAATGAAAGGGAGATTGGTGGGGGACATATGTGTGGGTTCTGTGAGGGATATATGGATGAGTTGTGGATTATGGTGCAAAAGTAGAGTGGGTGTTGGGATTGAGTTGCTCTAACACTGAATTGGATTTACTTTAAAGTTGGGACTATTTTAATTTTTGAAAAATATCTGATGGAGAACAGAGTGGATGGGAGATAGTGCATTAGAAAGTCTTTCATACTTTTATCTTCTCATTGTTTTACCATTAAGATTACGGGAAGCCACATTTGGGTGGGGAATTTCTACGTGGCTGACAGTTAAATTGGATCTAAGATGCAATGGCAGCTCGGAGATCTGAGTTTGTCAAACACCCGGTTCAATAACGTAAAATACAGTGATTGGAATATTTCAGCCAACTCATAATTTTGCACAATTAGAGCTTAGATGAATAATGTCTACAATAATTTCTAAGTCTCAAGTCCTTAGTTGGTCTTCATCCATATTGTCACAATATCTACCAAAACTACTAAGAGGAAACAATGGAGGTGGGTTAAAGATTTACTTCCTCTTCCTTTACAGAGCACTCGTGTTTGTCTCTTGAAAGAGCAACGGGAAGGGGATAGATGTGAAAAGGGCCTTCACAATGTAAACTGACCTGTCAGCCTTTTAAAGAACGAGAAATTACTTTAGCATGATGAAAACGAAGGTTACAACTTACCTGTGATGAGTTGTAATCTGTTTGCTAACAGCCCTTCCCTTATAGTATTGAATATTTTATTTTTCTATATTTGAGATACCTGAATAAAGGTTAGCACCAGTTTAGAGCACATGATAAGAGCCCCATGGCATTTCTGCCCTTATTACCCTCCCTGGACGATAGCCACATTTTTAACGAGTCTTCTGAGAGCAACAGTACTTTGGGCCTTTTATCATGTCTCCTTAGGCACAAAATTCAACCTGAAATGAGAAATGGAATTTCATGTGTATGTGTGTGTATAAAAGCTGGAAGTTAAGACAAATATTTACAAAATCTCTAGGAGTCAGAAAATTGTATTACTTGTTATATGATCAAATTCACAAACTGGGATAGGATGACTATATATTGAAAGATTAATCTATAATTTTATAAAGTTGAGAAATAGTATAAAATGATTACTATATGAAATGAAAATAGAAATCAAATGATAAAGCAAGCGGTTTTTTATCCTGGCTAAGATCACGTCTTTGAGTCTTGAATCTTAAAGACCACCTGGAAATAGAATGGACTTGGAAGGAGAATGAAGAGACTGGAGCTGTTCTGGGAAAACAAAACAACAAATTCTTCCTTTGTCCCGTGCTTCTCAGCTAATAAATATTAACAGACCTTTTCCAGTGACCTTCCTCATTGTCATTCCCAACTTAACTTTTTAAAGGTTCTAAATGTGCAAGATTAAATCTGAGAAAAATTTGACCTTTTGCACCAATGTAATTTCTATTTTCAATTCCTGTGAACATGAGTGTCCTCTTTTATTTCTCTTTCTCAGGGATGAAATTTACAGAAAGCTGTAAATACATGCTCATTACCAGCATAAGATGAAAATACACATAGAAAATTACAAATACAGTTGTTATTTAACCCAGCTTTGTCTGATTTAGAAATAAATCTTATGTTTGTGCAGCCTTGTCTTAGCTTGCCTTAACTAGTTCTTATTTCTGTTTATTCAGCAAAGTTATTCCCTGCACAAGTCCTGCCTTTGCCTGACGATTAGATGCTTTTTTTTTCTTTACATCGCTTCCCACTACCCCTGTTTTCAAGTGCTGCCACACACAGTTTGTGGTTGCTTTACTTCGGTCCAGGTAATCTCACCCTCAGTGGTCATTTAAGTGAGGAACTTTAGATCTGTTGATTTTCTGATCACTTTTCCTGTAATGAATCACACTGTTTCATTAGACTTGACAATTTGTCTCTTCAACTTTGCTAAAATAATTTGTTTGCAATTAAGTATGATTTAACAGAAAGAGAACTACATTGTGTGCTGGGGCATCTTGGTTATTCTCAGTATGTGCCCTACCCATCCAAGTGACTTCTCATTAGAAAAATGAAGGAGCAGGATTATGTCCATTGTTTTAGATTTGGAGTGCATAGAAAAACCATCTGAGAAACTTGAAAAAATAGTACCCCTTGGCACTGGCTGTAAAAGCCACTGGTTAAACTGAAGAAAGATATGTTAGAACTAGGGTCATGTGAAAGCTTCAGCCTCAGAATGTGGACTTTCGGCCCTTAATCTGTGGACTCTAGGAAAATACAGCATGAATAAAATGACTAAGAATGTAATAGGGAGGAATGCCTGCCTGCCCATCTCTGGGCCATAAGGTCATTTGGCTAGAGCTCCTTTTACCTATGTATTTATCTTTCTTGATCATAAACCACTTTTGTATCTCATGTGTCTACCTCTAAAGACCTAAAAGCACTTCATGCAGTTTTTAATTAATCTTAAGGTCTGTTTGAGATGACTAAAAGTCCTGTCTCCATATATCCAGTTGTGGACATAAGCACATATATGTAAGTTGGTGGCATTTAGGAGAACTGTTTCCCAATTTACTAGGTGTGACTGCTGAAATGATGGAGATCCTAGTTAATATTTTGGGTCAGGAGCTGTGAGGGCTTAGGGAGTCCAAGAGCTTTGGGAAAGGGTGAGTGGTTTTATAGGGAGAGGAGGCACTTTTTCTAAGTGCTGACTAGCTACATACTTCAGGCAAATCCTCCCAGGGGGAAAGGAGGGGCTGTTTGGAAAGCTGGCTGTCTCAGCAACTTCTGTCTTAAGCTTCTCTCAGGAAAAAAAGCCTTCAGTCCTCCAGTGTTGTCCACGTAACATTCTGTTGATGGTGAACACCTCGATACTGGTTAAGCAGCTAATGTGGTTGGCAGCTGTGCCAGTTAGGGTTAGGAGCAACCACAAATTAATGTGGCTGTAAAATGTAGTGTGTTTCCTCAACTGCTTGTTTTTCCTGAGAATGAAACATTACATCTTTAAAGTTCTATATATATATATAAACCAATAAGAAATCCAAACCATCAGTATAATACGAAAAGATGTAAACTTCTTTGACATTAAAATTATATATACATGTCTATGTGTACACAATATACCAATGCCAGCATCATTTTTAAAGGAAGCTTCAGAACTTTTTATGATAGAAGACAAAGAACCCCATCATTGCTACTAGTACTCCTAGTTTAGAAGTACTGACCAAGGTAATTAGACATGAGAAAGTAATAAGAGGAATAAATATTTGAAAGAAGGAGATAATTTTGTTATTTATAGGTGATGGTAGTATATTAAGAAAAATAAAGAAGTAAAAAAAAATTATTAGAAACAATGAGATAAATAAGAAAGATGGTTGATTTTACCCACACATGAGAAATAATTTATTCACTTGCAGCTGTGTAGAATGTATTAATCATGTTTTTTTTCTTTTAAAGAATCCCCAAATAAATAGTTTTCCTATATATAAAGAATAATTGGTTGAATAATATTGTGGAGCAAAGTTACCAGTTGCAAAAGCAACTAAAGGAAAAAAAAGATACTCAGAAATAAAATTGACAAGAAATGTGCAGAAATTGGGTGAAGAATAATAATACTCTCAAGAGACTTAACAGTAAAAAGATCAGAAGAAATACTCTGGTAAACGGCTGGATTTGGGCATGTTATCCCAAAGGGCATGTTCAAAACAAGTTAAAATAATCACTACACTGTCTTCTATGGAGGACAGTTTTTGGTAACTGGAGGGCCCTTTGTTTGGCAGAACATCAAGACAGATTTGAAGAGACAAGTTGAAGAAAAGAACTACGCAAACCACTCCCTATTTCAGCCCCAGATATATAGGAAATGAATAAGAACAGACATGTCTGGTAGGGATTTTCCTGTGAGGATGTGTTTTGCAAAACCTGTTCATATTTTCTATAAAAACTCCAGTTATGTTTACTAAGGCTTTTGCATGAGAAGGTTTTTTAAGGCCATTAAAAGCATGCTGAGTTAGTGCATCATGGTAGTCTAAGGCATAGGACAAATACAAAGACAGCTGAGTGGATGGACACCATGCCACCATTCACCCAAATTAAGGCACACCTGAAATCTGGGATACCTTGAGAAAATATTTGCAACATTTAGATGAAGTTCTAATAATCTCTATAATAACAGTGGTTTTATAATATAGTTAGAAAGAGGCAAATCAAAAAGCAAAAGGGCAAAGGCAGTCCAAAAAGTAAAAGACATAAATGGTCAATAAGCATAGAGAAAGCATATAACTTTACTAATGATCAAAGTAAATCAATCACATTGGTCAGATATGAATTGGCTGTATTTTTCTACATGTTAATTTGGAATTTTAAAAACTAAAATAAATACATAAAACAACAACAACAACAACAACAAAACATTACCTTTTACCTATCAACCATGATTCTGAGAATTTAGCCTAAAATCAATCAGAAACATTCACAAAAATGTATATAGAAAACTGATTTTTTGTGTGTGCCTTCCACGCCTCCCTGCTCTCACCCCGATGCCAGACAACTTAGTTTCTCTCTGTTTGTCCCTGGCTCCTTTCTTTTTTTAAAGTATACTTTATTGATTACGCTATTACAGTTGTCCCATCTTATTTCTCCCCTTTATCCCGCTGTGCCCTACATCCCCATTCCTCCAGCATCACCCCCACTTAGTTCATGTCCATGTGACATACATGTAAGTTCTTCAGCTTCTCCATTTCCTATACTATCCTTAACCTCCCTCTGTATATTTTGTGCCTACAAATTATGCTTCTTATTCCCTGTACCATTTTCCCCCATTCTCCCTCTCCCTTTCCCCACTAATAATCCTCTATGTGATCTCCACTTCTATGACTCTGTCTGTTCCTGTTCTAGTGGTTTATTTACTTTGTTTTTTAGGTTCAGTCACTGATAGTTTTGAGTTTGTTGTCATCTTCTTTTTCTTAGATAAGTCCCTTTAACATTCAATATAATAAGGGCTTGGTGATGATGAACTCCTTTAACTTTACCTTATTTGGGAAGCACTTTATCTGCCCTTCCATTCTAAATGATAGCTTTGCTGGCTAGAGTAATCTTGGATGTCGGTCCTTGACTTTCATGACTTTGAATACTTCTTTCCAGCCCCTTCTTGACTATAAGGTTACTTTGAAGAAATCAGCTGATATTCTTACAGGAACTCCTTTGTAGTTAACACTTTCTTTTTCTCTTGCTGTTTTTAAGATTTTCTCCTTATCTTTAATCTTGAGTAATTTAATTATGGTGTATTCAGGTGTGTTTCTTCTTGGATCCAGCTTCCTCGACTTGTATTTCTAGTTTCTTTGCTAGGTTGGGGAAGTTCTCCTTCATTTTTTTCAAATAAATTTTCAATTTCTTGCTCTTCCTCTTCTCCTTCTGGCACCCCTATAATTCTGATGTTGGAATGTTTAAAGTTGTCCCAGAGGTTCCTAAGCCTCCTCATTTTTTTTTTTGAATTCTTGTTTCTTCATTCTATTCTGACTGAATGTTCATTTTCAATCATTGATTGAAAATCATTGTTCCAAATCATTGACTTGAGTCATGGTTTCCTTCCCTTCTCTGCTAGTTCCTTGTACATTTTGATTTATTTCACTTGTATAGCCTTCATTTCTTCCTTTATTTTGCATCTGTACTCAATAATTTCTGTAAGCATCCTGATCACCGCTGTTTTGAACTCTGCATCTGATAGGTTGGCTATCTCCTCATCACTTAGTTCTTTTTCTGGAGTTTTACTATGTTCTTTCATTTGGGCCATATTTCTTCATCTTGGCGTGCCTGTTCTGTAGAAAAATGTTTATTATAGAATTGTTTATAATGATAAGCATTGGGAAAAAATCAACCATAGGGTATTTGTTAAATAACTTATGGCATAACCACATTAAAGGATACTATGTACCTATTAATAATGATGTTGTATTTATTTATTGACATAGTGAGATTTTCATGATCTCTTGTTAAACAAAAAGACATTTATACCCAAAAATGTAATTTATGATATTATTTGGCTAAAAAGGACTTCTCTACATGTCTATCAGAATGTACATCTGTGTCTAAAAACACACAGGTAGTTCACATGTGTAGAAGGTAGAAATGTGGGAGATCTTAATGACTTCTGTGCTTCTCTACATTTATAAAATAAGTGTAATTAACTTGTATTGTGGTGATGATAATAAAGAAAGATTTACAGCAACATTTCATATATTTTAGTATTTTACTATTCCTTGGAAAATATTTGTGTTCTTACTTGACTCTAGTTCATAACTTTAAACCCTTTTCTTTTAAAGTGAGGCAACAGCTTCTGTCTGTCTCCCTCAGGGAGATACATCTTTCCTTGTATATTTTGGCATGAAAGAGCTGGAAGGAGCCTGGGCTGGTGTCTTCTCACCAGCCCCAGGAGTGTTTACAGGTAAGAATATTACTATCTGGGCAAGTGTCCCAACAGTCACATTACACAATTTCACGGAATTGAGAACTTTCCTGGCAGGTGTGTGTGTGTGTGTGTGTGTGTGTGTGTGTGTGTGTGTTTAATATCTAAGAAGTGAGCTAGTAAAACAGTAGGAGTTGGATGAGAGCTCCTGGGAACGTGTATGCAAACACTCTTGGATGCCAGACCTGAAACCAAGTCAGCACGCAGACTACATGGACAATGAGACCATTTTTCTTGCTCTTTTTTCATATCTTACAAAACAAACCAACATTTGCAGATACTGTTGTGTTTAAGTCCAAGTGAGATAAGTAAGATACCTTCAAGGCACCTTTTAGCACGTGTGTTGGAAAGATAGACCCTTGCTGTTGAGGACATGGTGGCTGAGGAACGCAGAGCACTGTGGCCAGGTGGGCCAGTTCTCCAGCCATGTGACCTGAGGTTTTAAATGTTAACACACCTTTCAACTGACAAAGAAGTTATGGGGTAGCCTAGACAGAAAAAAAATCACTTAAATCTTTTTTTTTAAACATTTAATGTACAGTTTAATGGCATTAAGTACATTCACATTATGTACAACTATCACCACTATCCATCTCTGGAGTCTTTTTATCATCTCCAACTGAATTCTGTATCCTTTATTTTTTTATTATTATTTTTTATTTTTTTTTAATTTTAATTGTTATTCAAGTACAGTTTTCTGTCGTTTACTCCCGTTCCAGGCCATCCCTCCCCCCAGTGCTACCCACCTCCCTCCCATTTCCACCCCTCTTAGCTTTTGTCCATGTGTCCTTTATACTTGTTCCTATAATCCCCTCCCTTTTTCCCTGAAATTCCCTCCCCTCTCCCCTCTAGTTACTGTCATCCCATTTTCTATTTCAATGTCTTTGGTTATATTTTGCTTGCTTGTTTGTTTAGTTGCTTAGGTTCCTGTTAAAGGTGAGATCATATGGTATTTGTCTTTTACCGCCTGGCTTATTTCACTTAGCATAATGCTTTCCAGTTCCATCCATGCTGTTGCATAGGGTAGGAGCTCCTTCTTTCTTTCTGCTGCATAGAATTCCATTGTGTACATGTATCATAGTTTTTTTATCCATTCATTTACTGATGGGCACCTAGGTTGCTTCCAACACTTGGCTATTGTAAATTGTGCTGCTATGAACATCGGGGTGCATAGGTTCTTTTGGAATGGTGTTTCAGGGTTCTTGGGATATAATCCTAGCAGTGCAATTGCTGGGTCAAAAGGCAGTTCCATTTTTAGTTTTCTGAGAAAATTCCATACTGTTTTCCATACTGGTTGTACCAGTCTGCAATCCCAACAGCAGTGAACTAGGGTCCCCCTTTTCTCCACATCCTCTCCAAGACTTGTTGTTTGTTGCTTTGTTTATGATGGCCATTCTTACTGGTGTAAAGTGGTATCTCATTGTGGTTTTAATTTGCATTTCTCTGATGGGTAGCGATACTGAGCATCTTTTCATGTGTCTCTGAATCCTCTGTATGTCCTGCTTGGAGAAATGGCTGTCCAAGTCCTTTGCCCATTTTTTAATTGGGTTGCTTGTCTTCTTGGAGTGGAGTCGTGTAAGTTCTTTGTATATTTTGGAGATTAAACCCTTGTCTGAGGTATCATTGGCAAATATGTTTTCCCATATCGTTGGGTCTCTTTTTATTTTAATGCTGTTTTCTTTAGCTGTGCAGAAGTTTTTTATTTTGATGAGATCCCATTTGTTTATTCTTTCCTTTATATCCCTTGCTCTGGGGGACATATCAGTAAAAATGTTGCTGTGTGAGATATCTGAGATTTTCCTGCCTATGTTCTCCTCTAGGAAAAAATCACTTAAATCTTAAATGCAGGATACAGAGAGGAGGAGAGAATCTTCCCAGTGAAGTGTCTTAGCCGCATCTGGACCCTTTGAGGTACTTTGAGTGTAGAGTGGAATTTACTTGATAGAAGAATGGAACTTGCCCTGGATATCTATTCTCTTATGAGCACAAACTTGTGTGCAGATGATGATGGAATAAATGTGTGCTTGTTCCAATATGTGTTCCTTTGAGTCAGACTGTGTTTTCAGTATTATTAACCTTAAACTGCTAATGAACCACAGCTGCTTTCCTGATTTACTAGTAAATTATTAGGCTACAATTTTATTTTAAAAAATGTCTAAAATAGGGATAGCTAATAAACTACTTGCATCAACCCAGCGGGTCAAGTAATTTGCCCTTTTCACTGGTGACTAGGTTCAGAGTAGGATTTCGAGAGGGGAGGCAGGCGTGGAGGATCATAAATTCCTTTGTGCCTTGTAGCCACACTTAAAAAAATGCTGGCTACTACAGAAATGTTTGGATATGTTAATATTTTTCTGCACGTTTTATATTATTTTTGTTCTCCCCATTTCCTATAGAGGAAGGAAGAGTTAGACCTCAGTGACAAACTAGACAATGGCTATAGTTTAGTGGGCCATGGTGTCTTCCTCTTGCGTTTCCAGCATTTGCCCACTGCTAGGGAAACCACAGTACGTGACCCATAAGTAGGGCATTGAACTCACCACTCAGCACTTTAGTTAACGAGTCGCCATTCTTGACATCACTGTGTCAGCTGAAAGAAAACTCCAGAGGATTTACTGTGAGTGAGATGAGCTAGACTTGCTGACTCCAAGCTGGATCTTGCCATTTTGTCCAAATTTCGAAGGCTGTCTAAATGATTTTTAAAGAGGCTCCCAGACCATCTCAATTTCTATAATGACTCTTGCTCTCCAAAACTAGCTAAACTTGTTTCCTTATGATTTATCAAAGGTTAACTGAGAGAAAAAGTAGGCAGGAGCTAAGAAAATAAGTATAAAATTAAAAAGGACCAAAAAAAAAATCCAACACCAAATGGCTACAGTTGGTGTCGTAACCAGCAAACAAAATGACTCCTGGGTAGGAAATGCAAGGGTTACCAACAGGAACACAGTTGGGTAGAACAGAAAAAACATGAGCAGTCAAAACAGAGTGCTGTGAATATGGCCCT
>PVKM010041561.1:0-13203 GCA_004027735.1 Carollia perspicillata
TGTGTGTGTATATATATATGTAGGTATATGTGTCATTGTGTGTATACACACACCCACACACATACAAACCTCCAATCTTCCACATGGCTTTGTAGATCTGATTTTAAAACATATCGGATTTAGGCAGTGGTGATTATAGACTATTTTCATAGGCATTTCCCTGCAAACTATGAAGAAAATATATACAAAATTTCCCAGATGAAAATAACTTTGGGGATATTGCTTTATGATATTCCCCCAAATAAAATAATGTAGAAAAACATATAAAACTAGAGGCTCCTATTATATTTAGGACATACTAAATGGCAGACAGCTTTATTGGGAAGTAAATTGTTCCTTTTTCCATAAATTCCAAAAGTGTTTCTCGAAAAACTCCATGATGGTTTAAATTAAGTTAGCAACATAAAAATCTAGACTTTTAATTAAAATTGTGCAAGGCAATAATAATCATATTGACTGACATTAATAATCATAATGTCAATAATCATATTGACATTTATTTAACATTTGCCATGTGCCAGAAAACTGTTATAGGCATGTTACACTTTCGACAACACTAGGAGTCAAGTCTATTGTCATCACCCCTATTTTACTGATTGGGAAATAGAGAGAGAGAGAGGGTGAGGTTACATTGCTAGTAAAAGATTTGAACCCCAGAACCCTGGCTCACAGAGCTAAGCCCTGGATCCGAACGCGACAAGGAGAGAGATTGGCCACAAAGTTGGCATCGTCACCTGCCCTGCGGCCACTTGCGGCCGAGCGGAAAGGGCTTCGAGCAAAGGGTGGGCTCTGCCTCCGTGGCCAGTCAGTCTGAGCAAGTTATGAATCACTTTGACTTTTGACTTCTCATCTGTGAAATGCAGATCTCTAAGGTATTTTCCAGGTTAAAAAAAAAACCTAGTCAATAATAATTTTGATGAGTGATATTGATTATTAGTATATACTTAATCAATTTCTAAGATTCAAACATATTTTTCCAGCTTTGTCTATAATGAAATAGCTCTAAAGTTTATAGAACCAAATATCTCAGAGGCTCTTTGGCAATCTAGGCTCTGCCTTATTGGACTTCATTCTCCTACTATTTTGCACCCAAATGTTGCTGTACTCATTTGTTTTCTGTACTTAATTTCAATCCACTATTTCTGATATCTATTTTTTAAATTGCTATCCAAACAAATAAACAGAAACAGAAGGTCTAATGGTACTGCTATTCAGCTACTATTTTAACTTCTAGTTCCTAGTTCTTCCTGTTTCGTACAGCACGCAGGCATCGGCTTGAACACTTTTGGATGAGAGGGTTAGGATGCAAAGAGACACTCTCATCACGAATTTATGTCCAATTGTTGCCTGCCATCATCCAACTGCCTCTTAGGCATCACCAGATATTCCTAATAAACCCTGGGTATCAGAATACTTGACATTACAACATCGACATTGAATTTTACAACCCACAAGTCGGCTTTTTATTTTCTGCTGCAATTTTTAATTCTCAGCGCTCTGTTCCTATTGTTCTGTTTTCTTCATATTCAAACGCCCTCCTGAAAAGTACCTAATGCAACATTTTGTACTGCTACTCCAACCCCCTCTCTGCTAATCAAGATGTTAAACACAGAGAGAGCGCAAGCCCTCTCAAACCCCGCTGGGAGCTTCGAAGATCATTATTGCCACGGCCTCTTTATCTGCGGGCTCCAGCCAGTTTGCACCGCATTGTTCCATTTTGTGACTGCACGAGTTTAAGGCTAATCTCAATTATTTAAAATTGCAGGAGGAATTGGCAAATAATTTGATAATGTTCAGACATAACTGTCATCCCGTAAGGAAATGATTCCATAATTCTATCAAAACTGCAGTGGGTTTTGTTAGAAGCAATTTGTTTTGTAGAACCCGTTGCTTTGTCCAAATTATAATTCCCTTAGCCTTTAGATATTTGCATTTTCTTTTAATGTCCCTGATATCATGTGATGGTGCTACAGTTAAATTAAACAGATTTATTGCTGTCCTTCATATTTAAATTTGATGGTACCCCTAGTCTACACGTAAGAGCAGCTGAAAAGACTGAAGATGATCAGCAGGGGCTGTCGAAGTGCTATCGCCCCCGAAGGGAGCAATGTGTCTGCTGTGGAGGCTGCCTGGAGTTTATCAGGGACTGGAGCCCCCCGAGTCTCCAGCTGCACCACCTCAACTCAATCTGCCTGCTCCTGCCAGTTCCTAGCAATACTCTGGGCTCCATCACCCACGCTGGTCTTGTTCCTGGGTCGCTGACTTTCAGTTGTTGCATTTCTGGGGTACCTCGCGGTCCGTCATTACTGCTGCTGGTACCATTTCATTGTTATTATAATCACCATCTCCAGGCAGCAGATTCCGAACCTCTACACGTGCTAGAGGGGCACAGAGCACAGAGAAGGCTCGATTTCTGCTCTTGAAAGGTGGAATGACTCTATAGCTTTCTCTTATCACTGCCCTTGTTGTACTGATAACTATCATTTATTATCATCTTCCAGGTGCCAATTTAAGGGATTTATAAGAATTATTTTAATTAATCCTGAAGATGAGGAATTTTACCTACCCTTACCAAATAATACATTGAAATACAGTGAGGGTAGGTACATTGGTCAAGGTCACACAGAGCTGCATCGTTGGAGCCACCCTTTAGTCCTCGTGGGTGAGTGATATGCAGGAACAGGGGTCTTCTGGCCACAAGAGGAAGGAAGAAGGGAGCCGCAGCCCATGCCCTGTTTATGGAAAGCAGAGTATGACGCAGATTGGAGGCTCAGGGGGGAGAGAGAAGGGAAAGTCTCGGACGTGGACTGACGGAAAAGAGCAAGGAGTGACCCAGGAAAGAGTCTTCATTTCATTCACGTAAAATATCCTCCTTAGTTCACGCAATACTTTTCACCTTGAACTCTAACTCATCCTATTTTAATGCAACAGTTATATTGGATGAGCTGAGATTAATAGTGTTATCAATTAACTTATTAATGTGTTATAAAACACATGTATTCTTTCCCACCACTCTTTACTAAACTTGCTTCATCGAACAATCTATTTTCTGTGCTTGGACAAAATCCTGGACAGGTCCTGCAGTTCTCTGTGTTTTGATGTATGAGGGTCGACCCAGTGTGACCATGAGAACTCCCGGCTCCTCGTGCCCCTGATCACCCCTTCTGAAGGCCTGCGCCTGCCCCAGCTGTGGGAGTCTGCAACGGGCCGAGGGATGCGGGCAACTCCTCTTGCCTTTGCTCACCTCCTTCCTCCAGGGCTGGGCTGGGGCAAAGCGACAAAGTGTTATCTACTGGTACTGTTGTCATCTGCATGTTCCCAGCTGACTCTTTTTCCTTACAGAGCAATTTTGTGGGTTTACCAGAGAGTCCCCCCTGGTGGAAACCTTCCACTGTTGACCCCTCGTTACCCGTGGGCTGCTTTCCACTCCTCCCATAGCCCCGGGCTCCAATGGGTTACCATTGATCTGGCAGCCCTCAGCCCTCTCATCAGTACTTTGTGACCTTGGACCGGCTTGCCCACCCCACTCCCAAACCGTATGGTTCATGTTTGGCCCACAGGAAACACAAACATTGCGCCAGCTGTCACGCCGCCACCACCAACTATGGCTTGTTCCCTAAGCAGCCTTGCCCCTCTCCTCTGCTTCTTCAAGCCTCTCTAACCACAGATTCTTGTACAGCCCCCCTGCACCCCCAACTCCAAGGGACTTGCACGCCCCCCCTTCCACACAGCAGTGGGAGAAGCAACAGCAGCCAACAACTCTCTCCAAAGCATGCCTTTCACTTCTCCACTCTTCTGGGAGCGAAGGTAACAGTCTCACCATTTCTCAGCATGTCCGGTACGGAGAATCTGGGACCCACCTGTGCTGTTTCAGCATTGGGCCTTCAACCAAAACGGAGACACAGAAGCCTTTTCAACATCCTCTTCTGTTTGTCCTGCCGCTCCTGCCTTCTCGTTGTTGGTGTATCTTTGCCCATCCCTTACTGTCGACTTCCCGTGCCATTTTGTTCTACATGTGTCTCTCACAGACAGCTGATTTTTTCTAAACCTAGCACGTAAGTGTTTGCACTTTAATTAGGTATATTTAACTTATCCATTATGGCATCGAGTTTATTTCTGCCATCTTATCTTTTTCTATTTCTGAAGCTTTCTGGTTATTTCTTCTCTCCTTCCTTTCTTCCTCTTCCTCTTCTGGCTTTGGATAAATTGAGTTTTCTTTGTTCATTTTTTCTCAAATGGTTTGAAAATTGTATAGTTTATTTCTCTTTTAATGATTTCCCTTAACATACATATTAACGTTTTTTTTCTGGCAATGGCGAGCATTAATCAGAACCTACATCACCTAAACGATAGAAAAACTGTAACAAGATTGTACTGCCTTCTGCGCTCAGCCAGCTCTCCCTCCCACCACCCATGTTGTTTTAAATCTTGGATTTTAATTACAGATTGTTATTAGTTTTTTACAACCTATGCCAGTTTCCAGGTTATAAGGCCAATTTTACAATGCCATTTTCTAAACAGATTTTTGAGCAAATAACCATCTTCCTCTGGACCCCACCTACTTGGCTTGAGCATTCCCACAAGCCAACTGTGATGGTGTCACTGGGAGAGCGGAGGCAGGCTGGGCAGGCCTCTGCCCTTGCTCTCCACTGTGCCCTGGGAAGGAGCACATTTTCCCTTCCCTCGTTTCCTGACCTGCTCTCATCTGACCGTGGTCCCGACCATCCTCTATCCAAGCCCCTATACCTCTCACCAGCTCTTAGTCTTTATTTAATTCCTAGTATTTAAAAGAAGTACTTAACGATTTCAACATAGGATCCCTGAAGGCAATTTTTCTGTTTCACTGCAGCCATGAAGCAGTTCCCACCCCAGCCCAGTTTCATGAGACACCAGCCTCAGTCACTGCCCCAGACAAAGTCGGAAATCACTTGGTCTGTTGTACTTTAAGGCTCTGGATGTTTTGAGACCCTGGTGGTCTTGCTCCACATGGTCAGGCAGAGCAGTATCCTTATGGCTCATTGCCTTTGCTTCTTGGCTAGGTAGTAATTCTCCAGATCCTAAGGACAGGACGCTTTAACTCCCCAACCGCAGGCTCTGGCACCCTCTAGTGGCCACTGACAGACTTGCAATGTCCGTGCTGAGTTCTAGACTTGTTTCCCAGCTGATCTCCCACATCGCCCTCTAGTGGCGGCAATCCAACTCCCAGAGCAAGGATAAGAATTAAAAAGAACTCAGCACACTCTCCTACCGTCACCTCCAACACTGCCCCCTCTCCTGCTCCCAATCCTCCTAAAAACATTCAAGGACAGCTTGGAGACCCTCCTGTGTTCCTCTTTTAGAAGTGCTTACCTATGGTGTTCAGGTGGAGCAAGGAGGTTTGTCTTCTGGATCTCGAAGTTGAGGGGCATCCGAAGGCCAGCAGTGGCTCTCTGTGGCAGTAGACACCCAGAAAGCCCCTCTGGCTGTTTTGCAGCATTAAGCTACAGGTTAGACATCCCTGTCTAGGGGTATGACCACTGACAATACCAGAAGACTTTGCCAGGAATCTGTCAGCGGACCCTGCCCACAGGAAAGTCACCTCACCTAAAAATCAAAAGGGAACAATTCAGTCATGAGGTTTGAGCTCCTAGAAGAGCTCAGGGACACTGAGTGAGAGGAGGCAATCACACTGCCAGTAGTTCGGACTTGCCCTCCCTCCGGAGGGCCCACTGCCCCAGCCACACACAGTGGCTCTCCACCTTCTCGCGCCAGTGAGTCAGTGGGGGGCCTTCTCCCCAGCAGGTCAGGAGAGACTTAGAAATGTTGGGCGGGTCGGCACCTCGAGTGACGCAAGGCTACACCGCTACAGATGAATGCTAACAATGGGTGACAGAGGGTGTCACGGGGAGAAGAGGAGCTGTTCTTGTCACCCCGTGGTCCTTGGCCTTGCCTGACGATGAGCCCATGACCCGTGATTTCCTAGGACAGGCGTTGGCAAAGTACGGCCCGCAGATTCAATCCGGCCTGCTACCAGTTTTTGTACAGCCTACAAGCAAAGAATGCCATTTATATTTTTCAGTGGCTTAGGAAAAAAAATCAAGAGAATAATAATATTTCCTGGCACACAACGGTGACGTGAAATTAAAACTTCCGTGTCGGTGAATAAGGTTTTATTGGAACGTGGCCGTACTCATTTGCCTGTGTGTTGCTTATGGTCTCTCTCGTGTTGCCATGGCCGCCTGAGTAGTTAGGACAGAGACAGTGAGGCCCACAAAGCTGAACGTGTTTCCTACATGGCCCTTCACAGAAAAACCTTGCCAAGTTCTCTCCTAGAAGATCCATGCCTTCAGTTCATCTCAGACTTCAGGAGCCCAGCTGGGTGGGGTAGAGAACGTGCAACAGGGCCTTGCAGAGAATGAAGGCGAATTCGCATTGTGAAGGCCCCGACTGGAAGTTTGGGTTTAAGCCATTAGCCCATAGGGAGCCTTTAAAGTTGCTGCCAGGATCAGAGCAGCCCGTTCTGGGACTTAACAGGGCATCAGTGGGTGGGAGGGCCTGGATGAGAGGAGACTTCTGAGTCAGGGAGACCAGCGGTGAGGAGTAACAGCTGAGGGCTTGAAGTAAGGAATGCCTGAGAAGAGGAGGAAGTGTTCCCAGGCGGCACGGTGAGGACAGTGGCAGAGGGCCGCAGACAGGCTGCGACCAAAGAGGCGGGGCCACAGTAGCACGTGGTCACGAGACACCAGGAATCTGTGTCCACAGGACACAGGGACATTACTGAGGGTGGTCCCGGTCATGCCAACTTCACCAGACTCACTTTTGCTTTCCTCCAGCATCTTTAAAATACAACTTAGTACCTGACAGATTATGGCCAAGGAGCAAAAAGGGCTGGAGACGGGAGGTAAGCAGTTTGAGATTAATGTGCATCATTGTAGAAATTCGCGAGTAGAAATGGCTGGGGAACGCTTCAAGCTAATGAATCTGCTCCTGATCCCCTTAAAGTAATACTACTTCTGCCCAGACACCTCGGGGCTCCTTGCCATACATTTCCATTAGATCAAAATTAACTGGTAGGATCAGAGCTATTAAGGAAACAGAATCATCATAATTTCCAAAGAAAAGAAGGTTACATAATCGTTCCTCTATAATTATATCAGAAGGTAAGTATGCTTCCTGCCCTGAAAAGTTCTCTAAACACATCTGTTTACTACAGGAAATGGGAAAACCACAAAGTTAATATTTCTTCAAAGGAAGCACAATGCAAAATGAAAATAACTTTATTTTATTACTTGCACTTGACATATAGCTCTGTTGACACTACTCAGAACTCGTCCTCAGTTTATGAATGTACCAGCAATTATAAGGTCCAAACTAAACTCCGAGGCTAAGACTTCAGTGAACTGTCATGGAAAGAAGAGCTGGTGTTATCTTTTACATTCCCATTTTAGGGTGGATAAAATTTTCTACAAGGTTTAATAGCCCTGGCTGGTGTAGCTCAGTGGATTGAATGTGGGCCTGTGAACCAAAGAAGTATGGTTCGATTCCCAGTCAGGGCACATGCCTGGGTTGTAGGCCAGTCCCCAGCAGGGGACGCACAGGAGGCAACCGTACATTGATGTTTCTCTCCTTCCCTTCCCTTGTAAAGATAAATAAATAAAGTCTTTAAAAATAAAAAAAAATTAAAAAAGAATGGTTTAATAGCAGCATATATCTTTGCAATCAACATAGGGGGAATTTTTTAAATGACAATTCGTTGTTATAAAATAGTGGTATAGCACAAATTTGTGAGTCTGTTCCTAAAATTTTTGTACATGTTTAATTTTCTCTGATCACTCTCAAACTTCTTATACTACTCTTGGTTCTCCAACTTCCTATTACAGAACTTACTCTCTCAAAATACTTTTTAAAATAACGTTACATCTAAGAGTCCATAAGATGAGAAGATTTTCTGAGATTTTCTTCCCCATAAAAAGCCAGTGATTCCCACAGCATACCCCATGTCATACTAGAAGCAGTAACTAGGGTCAGATTAAGGCTTTCGGAACACCCGAACTACAGAGATGTGCAAGACCCCAAACGAGTTAAACGTCATTCTTTCAGAAGCAATTCTTAACATAAAAACATAAACACTTTAGATGTGTATATACAGAAATATCATAGTGAGAGGGGTAAAGAGGGGAAGAAATTTAAAAATAGGGAAGCTCTATGAATAAAAGGCAAAACCAGCTAACACTGGCCCACTCTCGATGTCCCTTGTGGCCTGACCTCTCGCAGCGCCGAATGCTTGACATCCATTCTCCTTCCTCACAAGTGGCCGTCGGTGAAGCTCCTGGCGTCCAGTCCAGTTGGCCATTGCTCTCGTCTGGCTGTTGCTTCGGACACAATTGGGTGGCGAGCGGAGGGGAGAAAGGCAGTAGGATAAGGAAAGTGTATACCAAGAGCCAAGATAGTCTATGGGACTCTGGGAGTATTTAGAGGAAATTTTGCCCAGGCCATTTTTTTAGAACAATACAACACACCCACATAGAACAAATTCACATATCACAGGAGTTACGTGCTCATACTTTGGGGTCAGAGGGTTTTATTCTGAATTCTGCCACTTCCTGGCTCACTTGAACGAATGAGTTAACCTTCCCAAGCCCCAGACTCACAATCTATAATATAGGGTGATATTACAATGCCACATGAAAGTATATTATGTGTATTATTACCTGCCTTATAGAATTGTTTGAAGGAATAACTGAAGTGAAGCGGTAACATTTACCATCGTGATTTGTACACAATAAATGTAAATTATGATTAACTTCGCTTTCCTTACAACCTCATCTTTGAAGGATGATGATGAAGCAACCTTTTACTTTTGCATGATAACAGGGTTTTGTCTCCAATTCTAATAATAGGCCCTACGACTTATTAAGTGTGTCTTCTAGACTGCATCTCACTTCACCCTCGGAAGCCCCCACTGAATGTGTGTTGTCCTCACTGTGCAAGTCAGGGTCCTGAACTACAGAAGGTAAGAAACTCTCCCAGAGCCACACAAATTGTCACGACTTAACCTGGAATTCAATCCGGATTATCTGATTGCACAGCCCATGTTCTAGGGCAGAGCCGGCAAATAGTTTTTTTTTTTTTTTTTAATTTTTTAAAAAAATTTTATTTATTTATATTTACAGAGAGGGGAAGGGAAGGATAAAGAGAGGGAGAGAAACATCAATTTCTGGTTGCCTCTCATGTGTCCCCCACTGAGGACCCGGCCCGCAACCCAGGCATGTGCCCTGACTGGGAATCGAACCAGTGACTCTTTGCTTCACAGGCCTGTGCTCAATCCACTGAGCCACACCAGCCAGGGCGTAAATAGGTTTTACGTCTTATTTCAAATTAAAAACATAGGGAATCAAAGAACTACCAGCTCACGTCAAAAGGCCTCAGGGTCTCAGGGAGAGGCCCTCACTGGCCAAACGTGAGACAACTGAGCGTCAGAAACTGTGGTGACCATTATGGGTTGAAACACACAAAATGTATTTAAAAATCACGAGCTCATTTTCATTTTTTTGTTTTGAAATAAGTTCATTTGATGTATTTTTAGATGACTAGGGCACCAGCTCATTTTTCTGAGAACTGGGAAATCAAGGGAAAGAACCAAGCCTTGTCTTGCTTTTCCAGGATCAGCTATCTGGGTTAGATCTGCTGGTACCTGGAGGAAAGAATTCAAGGCAAGGTCAAAGGGCCTGAAAAGGCACATGCCTGCCTTATGCAAGAACCGGCAGAGGGACCCTGGGAAGGGACCTGCGTAAGAAAAAAGGAATGTCAGGTGACCTCAGAAGGAAAATCGGGTGGGAGTTAGCGTGTAGAGTTTTCTAGGCCATCATAAGAGTTTCGGCTTTTTCTATGAAAGGAACGGGGAGCCAGGGCAGGATTTTGAACAAAGAGTTGACACAATCTGACTTTTGGTTTTAACCATCAGTCTGACTGCTGTGCTGAGACTACACGGAAGGAGAAATAAAAGTACAATCAGGAGACCGATTAGAAAGCTACTCTAATAATCCTGACGTTTGAAGTACAATGTAAAACTTATTTGCCATCTCTGCCCGAGAACATGGACTGTAAGATGATAATGGCTTAAACCGAGATGGGAGCAGGGAAGAAGGCGAGAAATGGTTGGATTCTGGATTAGTCTCGGAGGTAGACCTGCCAGGAGTGGCTGATGGACTGGATTCGGGGAACATGAGGAAAAGGGAAGACAAGGATGACTCCAGGGCTTTCGCTGTAGAAACGGAGGTCTGTTGTGCCTTCAACCAAGAAGGAGAAGAGCGCAGAGGAGCAGGTTGGGCAGAAGGGGGGTGCGGAAGCACAGGAGCTCAATTTACAAACGTTACCTTTGCGAAGCTTATTATACATCCAAGTGAAATGACAAGTAAACACCTGGATTTATGGGGTCTGGAGATGTTTGGGCTGGAGATATACAGTCAAGAAATTGTTTCAATAAAAGGGAGTGTCGGCTTTGTCCCCTCCTGCTGATAGATTCAGAAGGGTGAGGACTGAGAACAGACCGTCGGATTAAGCAACACGGAAGCCACTGATGATGCTGATAAGAGCAGCTTCATTAGGGGTCCGCGCTGCTGCCCACACTCAGGTTCTGGACACTGACGGTTATTGGGCAGGTGACTCACAGGGCGACAGCGTTAACCCACCCGGGGCCCTGAGATGTGCTCACGTCGCTTTTATGACGAGACCCTCTTCTAGCTTCTTAGCATTTTCTGTCCCGTTTCCCAAACCATACGTCGTCATACAAGCCATGAGGTAAGGACAACCTACCCGACAGGTTCCCACACACAACCCCATGGTGCTGTGTGGAAGGGGCCAGCAGCTCTGTCCCTCCTGGCGCTACCGCTGAGTGGACAGGGCGCGGCATCTGCTGGACCGGCATACAGTGGTGAATGGTTAATCTGTTCAAATACGTGCAAATATGCACGAAATTGAAATCCAGATGCCAAATAAAAATATTTAGTTAAAAAAAAAGAGCAGCTTTATTGGTGTGGTGAAGGCAAAAGTCTGACTGGAGAGAGGAAAGGGGTGAGGGGTGCTGGTGACCGTCAGGGCACGGCGTTTGGGGGTTGACGGAAAGTGAAGAAAAGACACGGGACTGTAGCTGGAGGGGAGGGGAGCATCCAGAGAAGGTTTGTTCGTTTGGTTGGTTGGTTGGTTTGGTTTAGCTTGGATTTTGTTTATAAGATTGGAAAAATAATAGCCTTTTCTGTGCCCTCGTGAGAAAGATAGAAAGAATTATCAGTGCAGGAGAGAGAAAGAAGAAAGTTGCTCAAGTGATGTCATTGGACGGGAAATGCTGGCTCTGCCAGAGGAAACAGGCAGCTCAGCCACGGCACCCGGCGAGGGGGGTGTATCGGGCGCACTGCAGGTAAGAGACTCGAGGTGGTGGCGCCAAGTGCTAAGGGGTCTGTATGCACAAAAGCAAAAAGTTAAAAGCATATAGATGCCTTCTAGAACTTCAAATGATTGCAAATTTCCCTAGAGCACTATTGCTGTTTTGAGAGGCAGCTCCATCCTGGAGATAGAAATCTGCTCACAGCCTTGGGCTCACTCTGGCCTTGGAGTCCATGGGGCACTGATAGATGGACATCTGAAGTCCACGCCCACTGCACTCTTCCACCCCAGACCACCCTCCAGGTACTTGAGACTTCAGAATTCTCTTAACCTACACAAGCCATACTCTGGAGTCTGTTTATGCCTCTTCCCCGCGTCCGTCCTGCTGAGAGCAGAGCTGGCTTCTCCTACACACACCCTCTTCCTTAGGGCATGTACCCTCAGGCCCAAAGGGTGGCCCCTGGGTGACTGCAGGGCAGCAGGGAAGGAAGGAGCTCAGACAAGGGAGCCGGGGGGGCCCACACGCATCTGTGTCAGCCCTTAAGTTACAGAGCACAGCCACGGCGCCTCCATCTGTGCACTTCACACAGAGACGGGTCTGCTGAAGGGCGTAGCTGGTGACCCCTGATCAAGGAGACGATAAAATCTAGTGGGTTCAGCCATCCATGGGGACGAAGGGGGCTATCCTACGCAAGCCACAGCAAAGAACCACAGTGAAGCAGAAGGAGACGCCATGTTATTTCTAACACCTCAGTCGGAGCCCCCTTGCGCCCCTCACTGAAATGCAGCAGAACGAAGGAGAAAGGTCCTTGGAGCCTTTGCTGCGAGGCCCATCCATCTCTGGAAAGCCAGGAACTGAGGTGAAATGGGCCCCCAGGGAAAAGGTACAATCAGATTTAGAGAGAAGGTGCTGGCCAGACAAAATATAGTAGGCAATATTCACGGTAATCTCAAACTAAGAAATTATTCCTTGTTTATCTGAAATTCAAATTTAACTGGGCGCCCTGTATTTTTATTTGTTACATCTATCAGTCCCGACCAGGAGCGGCAGCACATCTGCTCCGGCTCATCCCTCTGCGTCCGCCCCCGCCCCCCCACCGTCTCTCCTGTGTCGTTCGGCAACATGAGTCCTGGTCAGGAAGGCAGACAGGGAGAAATGGGATGAGAGGGACGAAAGGAGGGAGAGGCGAGGAAAGAGAGCTACAGAAAGAAACACAGACGGCGTGTATCTGAAAAAAATCCAAGGGAGGCAGATTTTTAAAAGTTGAAGAATTTCAAAGAAATTACAGACATAACTTTACATTAGGAAGAGCTGGAAAAAGTAAAATAATTCAAGAAGAGCTTATAAAGCAATAGAAGGAGATTAAAAAGTGAGCCAGCAAAGTTTAGAAAAGAAATAAGAGAAAAATTAAAATGTCACAGAGATGAAAAGCCACATTAGAAGCAATGAAAACAGAATGAACAAAATTTAAACACAGTTCTGGTGGAGAGTATGTATAAGGAAATGAAAATAAAATCAAATAAATGGCAGGGATAGTTCCTGTGAATACGTTATGAATAGTAGAAACAGCAGATATGACGTAGTAATTATTTATGTTTCTAAAGAAGGAAGCAAAACGAATGAAAAAAATTAAACCTAGTAACATGAAAGATAGCAATGATAATTGTAATAAGAGCAACTATTTATTTAAGCACTTACTAGGCAGTAGGCACCAAAAAAGTTCTGAGAATTAGCTCATTCAGTCCTCATAACAATCACACCAAGCACTGCTCCCCTCCCCACTTTGCAGGTGGGGACAGTGAAGCCACGAGAGGCTAGGTAACCGCCGTGGAGTCACACAC
>PVKM010041562.1:0-13081 GCA_004027735.1 Carollia perspicillata
AAGATGCGGAATGGGGACAGGCTCGTGGGCAGGTCTTGCGGGAGCCCAGCCTTGGACTCGGACTCCAGAATAACAGGCATGACCCCCTGGAGCCACGGCTGAGCCTCTCAGCATCTCTGTGCGGAGTCCCACTGACAGCCACCTGAGGGCCTGGAAGAAAGCTTGCCTCTCCCCTTGAAGATGTGGCATCTCTTTGGCACTTGACCTAGCTTCCTCGGCCTCCCTCGGGCTGGAAGGGCCAGTCGGGGTGTCAGTAAGTCCATCCTCTGCTTCGGTACAGTCTTGCACCCAGTTCTTTAGAGTAGCTTGAGGTGACTTCCTCACTGTCTACTTAGCAGCTGGTGGCCCAGGGCAGGTGGGCCCCAAGGGCACGTCCCCCTGGGGACGTGAGCAGGTTGAAGTCCCCACTCACAGAGGCCATTCACATGTCTGTGACCTCACTGGCATCTTTCTGGGTCTGTAGCAGATGTGCCAGACACTGTTTAGGCCTTTTCCATAAGGAGCTCGGATCCTTCACAACAATCCTGGGCTAAGGATGACACTGAGTCTCAGAGGGGTGGGGACTTGTAGGGTCTCACGGCAGGTGAGAGGTCGGAGCCAGAGTGTGAATCCCAAGTCTGCTGATGCCTGCACTTCTGCTCCGAGGCAGGACAGAGGTTGCTACCCCCATTACACAGGAGGGGACACCGAGCCTCACTTGATAATTACCTGGCATCCACACAGGTCTTTCCATTTTATGACACTCTTGCCTATGCATTATCATTTAATCCTCACAGCAGCCTGCCGAGGTAGGTATTAGCCCCACTGTACAGATGAGGAAACTGAGACTTGCACAGGAAGTGATTCACTGAGGCTACGCTTCTTTCGAGTTAGGGGTCAGATCCTCCTGACGCCTAACTTCTGGTCCTTTGCGTCATCCCCAGGTTGGCACACCGCCCCCCACCCCAAGATGTCAGCATTGACGGTGGTGGAGGAAGCAGTGTGGGCTGTCCACAGATATGACCCTTGTGCTCCTGCCTGCCCCCACCGAGGCTGGCCACACTCAGCGCCTCCTTTCCACCTGTCACAGAGTCCTCTTGCCCCTCTCTCTAGCCCACTACCCCAGAATGATTTTTCTTGGAAGCTCTCATCGCTGCCTGAGAGTACATCAGAGCTTTCTCTCTCCCCAGCAGAAGGTATAGCTCTAACCTGGCTCTAACCTCTAACGGGGGAGACTTCCTGTGCTGTGTTCGCTGCTGTTTCCCAGGGGCTAGAACAGCGCTTCCCACCTCCTAAGGGCTCCCCGCTCCAGTCTTACCTCTGGCCCCATCTGCCTCCCCTGGAAGCCATTCCTGACTACTGTAGCCCTTTCTGACTCCTCTGCTCTCCGCTTCACTGGGGTTAACCGCGAACCCCCCGTTCCTGGGTCCTAGAATGCTCTCCTCGGGCCTGCCTCTCTACAGCTCCCTCTGAGTCTCTCCGGCAGTCGCTCCTAACCACGGTGCCCACTTTCCTCCTCTTTGCCTCCCAGACCTTGTCTTCCGGGCCCTGCCAAGGCCTCATGGCCCCCTTGGAGCCGCCCCTGTCGCCGCACTCGCTCTGTTCCCTCTTCTCATAACACACAACTCTGTGACTGCCCGGGTCAGTGATAGGAGCAGTGACGGTAGCTATCACGTAATGGCCGAACAGATGCCAGCTGTACTTTTCCTGCATTTTCTTCATTTAGTCGGCCCAGCAGTGCTGCGAGTTGGGATTGTTGTCCTCATGTAGCAGATGAGAAAACTGAAGCTGAGAGAGGCTTAGCGTCATGCCCAAGGTCACAGAGCCGTGCATGTGGGGGCCCAGCTGACCCAGGACCCTTTTCCAGATTATGGGGATTAGAGGTCAGACCCTGCCCTCTGGCTCGTTTGAGAGGAAACCCTGCTTTCATCAGCCCTGGGCGGCCTCTCTGGTCACTCTGCCATCAGATATTGGGCAAGGAGGTGTTTGGACACACCCGTACCGATCCCCGAGCCGAGCCGGGCTGAGGAGTGTGCAGCCCACTGCAGTGAGCAGCTCTGGCTCAGCCCTCGCAGCAGGAGCTCGGTCTGTTGGGACGGGACATGTGGGTGCGGTGAGGTTCACTTTGTTCGCCCAGCCAGTCTACAGGAGAGTGTCCCCAGCAGACTGGGGTGTGGAGTGGGGCACAGCGCGCAGCCCTCCCTCAGCTGGGGGTGTGTCCCTGGAGTCTGGGTGTGGACTGGCTTGGTTTGGGGACCAGCCCTCAACAGCGTGGCATCATGGAAATGAGGGACTCAGAGCCCAGATACCTGCCTTGAGTCCTGGTTCCCCTACATCCTGACCTCAAGCAAACGGCCTAACCTCTTTTGGCTTCACCTTACCTCAGTTTCCTTCTCTGTGAAATGGGGTTGCCTATTCCTGCCTTGTCTACCTTCCTGGGGAGTGCTGTGGACCGTGAAGCCCCATAGAGACTCGAGGGGAGGGGATTCCTTTCTGGGCACAAGAGAGCCGCGCCAGGCCTCTGGCAGCTCCACCCCCTCCGCCCCCCCAAATCAAGGAGCCAACGAGCTGTGTAAAATAGGCGGGACCTGGGAGCAGCTACTGGAATCGGCTATTGGGAACTTTTCTCTATAGCACTAGCCAGCTTACTCTATGGCCTGTGTTGTCTCCCTCCACAGAAAAAGACACTCTGTAGGTAGGGGTTCTGTTCCCCTCACAGGTGGGGAAACTCGTGCTCAGGGGTGGTGAGAGCAGCTCCCCCCTGCCCCCTCCACCCCAGCTCCAGCATCCTCAGCGGGGGGCAGATGGGGCGGGGGCCTCTGGCAGGCAGCGCAGTCTACCGTGGGCAAGCAGGCCTTATCCGCCCCTGGGGCCTATGGGTTTGTTCACTCATGCAGTAAACTGAGCTCCTCTGTCACAGGCCCTGTGCAGGGCTCTGGCCACACAGATGAACCAGGTCCGAACCCCGGCACCCAGGAGATGCTGGCAGAGGAGGAAGTCCGGGTGAACAGACACTGGCTGCGGTGGGACCGGTGCTGAGAGGGTGTGCAGAGAGGGAGGTGCACTGAGGGAGGCCGGGGGCAGGTGGCAAGGAGCAGATGGGAACTGGAACTTAGCTGGACGCTGAGGCTCCCTGCTGGCCCCACCTGGGACTGGGTGTGAAGGTGGCAGTGGTGGCATCTGACTGTAGCATTGGCATTCAGCTAGCTTCTGCTGGACCCCTCCCAGCCACGGCCAGGGCAGAGGGACGCCGACTACTGAGCCATGAGGGCTGGCGGAGGCCTGGGGGTACCCAGCGGAACCCTCGCCTCCCACCCGCCAGGCAATTGTACCAGGGCTGTCACAAGGTGGCAAGCCCCTAGGTGGTGTCCTCAGGAGGGGGCACACCAGAGTGCAAGCAGTCAAAAAGATTGTAGAGTCCACCTCCCTGCCCGCATCGTATAGATGGGGAAACCGAAGCCCAGAGAGGTGAGGTGACTCGGCCAACGCAACACCTCAATGTGCGGCTGGGCCTGGAACCCCAGGCCCTGCTGCCACTTAGCCTGCTGTACGAGATGCCTGCTGCTGGACCGCCCCCGAAAGAAGACAGGTCATCTGCCCCCTACCCCACCCCACCGTCTCCTCCCAGCCTTCCCCTACTTTGTTGTGGGGAGAAGACAGAAGGAACAGGGGGACCTGCAGCACAGCGACAGGATGCAGTCCTGAAAGTTGGGGCTGAATTGAGCCCAACCCTGCCACCCTCTGACCTAGTGACCTTGGTCATGTCACTTCCCCAAGCCGTTTTTATCACTATCAAAATGGGACAGGCCAGCTCCTGGGGCCCAGCTCTGTGGTCAGCCAGGCCGGAATCTTGTGGCCACGAGCCAGCTGAGTGGGCCCAGGCCTGAGGAGCACAGTGGTTGCTCCCTCCTGGGGTCCCACAGGGGTACCTGCCATTCCTCAGTGGACTTTGCATGTCCCACTTTGTGGCAGAGCTGGCTGTGGGCCGTAGTGGGGACCAGGCTGGGTGAGAACAGTCCAGGTAGTGTGAGAGAAGCCTGGCTCTGGCCAGCAAGCTGTGGGGCTTGCGGGGGTCTCTTACATCCTCTTCTTCCTGCCTGGGTGAGGGTTGGACAAGGGGGCCTGCAGTTCCTGCACTTGGCCCTTAGCTCATTGTGAGAGATGTCTACTGAGCTTAGCAGACCCAGGTCTTTGCAGGTGTTTCCATGGGGGATATGATACCAGTGTGGAATTGCTAGGTGCCCCGCCCCCACCCCAAGCAGGAGCGCTCCACACAGCGGTGATGAGTGCAGCCAGCTGATTGGCCCTGACACAAAGGCAAGGGCTCGACCCCAGCCCTTTTCTTAAGCACTCCTCAGGCTGTTGGCTTTAGGTCCTGTTTGCAGTAGGAAGTGGGCAGATAAGACATTGTCTGACATCCTTCTCTCCAGTGCCTTCTTTCCCCTGAACAGCAAAGGTGGAGGCCCCCAGCTCCTCCTCCAGCCCTGCCCCCACCCCAGACTTACTTGGCCTGAGACTTTGGACTGAGGAGCTTGTTAAAATGCAGGTTTTGATTCAGCAGTTCCAGGCTGGGGCCCCAGATCCTGCATTTTTAAACAGCTCAAGCCACCACACTTTGGGTAGGAAGGTACTGGAGTCCATTCTGCCTTCTTTCCAGCCAGGGCACTCAGACTGCCCCAGATCCAGACCCAGAGCAGGGGCCCGCCTACCCCTTAGCCGGCTCGTAGCTGCCCGGGGCCCCTGCTCCAGACCCTGGGTCAGGAGTTTAGGACTGCTGGGGCCTCACTTCCCTCCCTCATGTGCCTCCCCAGGCTACTGCCTGCTTCCTGGACAGGTTTACCAGGTCCCGAGCACAGGCCACTGTTGGGCCGCTGTGTCCCATGGGTGCTTGGCACCGGCTGTGGGGGAATAGGAGGTGCCCTGGGCAGGGGGCAGGAATCCTGGATTCCAACCCTGGCCCTGCTGTCTAGACAACCCAGTGCAAGTCAGTGCCCTTCTCCTCAGTCTGCACGATGGTTCAGCTGGGCGATTCTAGGTCGTTCCAGAGGGCCCTCGGTGCCCAGGGTGGGTGTCAGGAAAGTGTGGAGGTGGTGGGAAGGACCTGCGACACAGGGTTTTTATAGAGAGGGTGGAAGAGCAGTTTGGGGTGGAACTTCTGCAATGCCTCTGCGGCCCTGCAAGTCACGTACTGCCACCTCCCAGGGGCCGCTGAGCACCCAGATGTGCCACACCGTGGGGACAAGTCAGGGAGCCCGCCTGGTCTCGCCTGGGGTCACAGCAGCGGTCGGATCCAAGATTTGGACTGGTGTCTGAGCCCTGCTGGCCCACGAGACCAGGTAGAGAGGACAGGACTCGTCTGTCTGCCTTGACTGGTCTGTGTTCTGCCTCAAAGTCAGTCAGAGCGGTTGACTTCCAGCTGATCAGAGTTCTGTCTCTTCCTAAACTCTGCTGTGGCCTTATCGCTCTACAGATTTTGAGGAAGTGCAAAGGCTTGACTTTAACCCCTTAGATCCTTCTCCCTCCCACTCCCAGCAGTAGGTCAGGGTGAAAGGTCATGGGACCCTCAAGGACAAGATTGTGGCTTAGCTCGCAGGGCCTTGCAGAGTGGGGGTTTGAAGGAATGTTTAACTAGAATACAGCGGGCACTCGGTGAAGATGTGTTGAGTGAGGAGTGTGTAGTTGGGGTTCAGCGGATGTCGGGTTTAAAGTGGCCCCCTCCTTTGGCCCAGCTTCTGGAAGGAGTGGGGTGTGGTGGATTGGACCCTCTGAAGTGCTTACTTCCAGTGCGGCCTATCTTGCTGTCACCAGGCTTTCTGGTCCCACTGTCCCTCAGTCACTGAAGTCCAGGGCGTCATCCTCAGGGCACCACCTCAGAGCTAATTAAGTGAACACATCTTGTCTTAACTTCCAGGCTCGGCACTTGCTCGGTAGTGAACGTAACTGCAGCCCTCAGTGTCCCCAGCTGCCTGAAGCTCCGTGGCCAGCAGGTCCTTTGCAGAAGCAAAGCTCTGGCCTGATTTCTCTCTGAGCCCCGAGCTGAAGGCACTGAGACGGAGCTGAAAGTGTAAATCCCTCTGGAGGTGCTAGTGGCTGCGGGCTTGGTGGTGTTGGGGTTGCGGGCAAGAGTGCTCAGTGCCTTCAAAAGGGTGTCAGTCCCGGGGGTAAAGGGGGTGGGGTGGGGACTCAGGGCGCTCAAAGTACAGTTGGAGAAAAAAACACTGCGAATTGGATGTTGAAACTCTGCCCTTGGCCTCACAGACATAAATACCAAAGGTTAAATATTTGTACTAGATCCAGATAAAGGACAGGGACAGATGTTTGGTAGGGGTGGCAGGAAGGAAGAGAGCCAGCAACTATGGAGAGCCTCCCCCTAGCCTCTTTGGCCACCTCACTTGGTCTCCAAAATGATCCTATGAGGGGACACCATTCCCACTGGGTAGCTATGAAAACTGGGGCAGAGGGAGGCACATAACAGCCCAGAAATGGGAGCTACTGGGTGGCAGGGCTAGGATTTGAACCCGTGTCTGTCTGATTCTGTGGTCCATGCACCTCACATCTGGGAAGGTACCGTGGGAGGTGGGCTGGTGGTGGGGACTCTGAGGCTGGAGGGAAGGGGACAGCAGGCTGACGTCTCCCTTCTGCTGCAGGCACTGGCTCCAGCATCCTCTCCGCCCTCCAGGACCTCTTCTCCATCACCTGGCTCAACAGGTCCAAAGTGGAAAAGCAGCTGCAGGTCATCTCGGTGCTACAATGGGTCCTGTCTTTCCTCGTGCTGGGTAAGCTGGGGCCTCGAGGGCGAGGGCAGGCAGGGGCCACCTCCCCAACAGAGATTAGAATAGGAGCTCAGGGGGGAGGGCTGAGAGCACCTTCCCACTCACCACCTTTTGGGCCCCAGTCCAGTGCTCTACCCCTAGGCATGCATGAGGGCTCAGTGAGTTTTATAAATATGGGAGACGGTGCTATGGTTCCCATTTTACAGGCGAGAAACCCAAGCCTCAGAGAAGGTAAGTAATTTGTCCAAAGTCACACAGATGTGAATTCAGGTCTGCAGGACCCCAAAGCCTCTGTTTTTCCCACGGGCCACCCCGCCTATCGACAAACAGTTTCTAGCAGGTGTGTTGCTTTGGCAGGGTGCTCTACTGCCTCAGGACAGCAGAGGGGACACATCAGCCCCCTGTCCCCTTCCCTCCAGCCTCAGAGTCCCCACCACCAACCCACCTCCCACAGGCACCTTCCCAGACGTGACAGGAGCGTGGACCGCAAAATAAGCTGGGTTTGAGTCCTAACAAGCTATGTGCCCTTACGCAGGTGTCTGAAAGTTAGTTTCCTCATTTTGAAGGTGAGGAAAATGCCACCTAATTCACGTGGCTTTTTGGAGACTCGAGATAAGGAATGAGAGCAGGTAGCACAGGGTGCAGCCACCCACCTCCTGCTGAACACACTCCCTGGCTGCCTCCCACAGCCCACCTCCTGCCGCTCCCTCCGCTCTCAACACTCCCACACCTGTGCTTCCACAGGTCCAGGTTGGGGCCCTCACTCCCCGGGTTGCCGTCCCGACCAGGGTCAGGACACCGCGGGCTGTGTGGGAGGAGGAAAGGGCCCAGGCCTGGGCCAGCCCCTGCTCTCCCAGCAGCCTCTTCTCTTCCCCGGGCCCCTGTGTCTCCAGCATAATAAGTGGCTTTCCCAGCACGGAGGCAGACAAACCTGCTGCGGAGAAGCATAGAGTACATTCCAGGGCCCGTGGGCGAGTCCCTCGGGGGGCCCACCCTTCAGGACTGTCCAGTCCGATGGGACTGCCGGAGCTACCCTGTCAGTGCTGAGCAGCCGTCCTTCCAGGGGGCACGGGGGCCTCTGAGACTGCATTTCCAGGGCAGCTGTGTGCAGCCCCTCCCTCCCTGTGCAGGGCAGAGGGATGAGGCCGGGGGTGCCCTTATCGAGCCCCCCACAGTGTACCAGATACTTGCTCAGTTTTTCCTGGACTTCCTTCTTCCCAGGCGAGGAAGTAAAAACTCACAGAGGTTCCTTGGGGCTATGCGATGTGACTCTAAAACAGCCGGTCTTCACCTTTAGGCCCGAGAGCAGACTTGAGGGTGTCCGTGAACCCCTGACCTTAAGTACAAAATTATATGTGAGAGTATATGCACCCTTTTCTGGGGTCAAAGGCAATTGCTGTCCTCAAATTCTTTTTTTCAATTTTTAAAATTTTTATTTATTGATTTTAGAGAGCGATTGAGAGAGAGAAATATCAATTTGTTGTTCTGTTTACTGATGCATGCATTAGCTGCTTTTTGTACGTGCCCTGATGGGGGATCACACCCGCAACTGTGGCCTATTGAGACAGCACTACTGCCCGGCCAGGGCTGTCCTCAGATTCTTACAGGGACATATGGCCTCAAAGAGATAAAGAAACACTGGTCTGAGGAATACAGCCAATCAAACTGGCTCCCTCAGGGCATCTTGACCTGCATTCGGTTACTTATTTAGACGCTAAGAGTGGAGAGCACAGCGTAGCCCCTCGTTTTCAGATAGGAACTAGGGGACCAGGAGTACGGGTAGAGCCTTGCCCAGAATCGTACAAGAAGGAAGTAGTGGGACCAAGAGAAGACCCCACAGAGTCCAGTCACCCAGCCCCCTGCCTCGTCTCAGGCAGCAGCTCCCGTAGTCCCCATTTGCACAGAGAAGCTGCCGCTTTCCTGTCTTAGTGGGTCAGAGCCTAGCTGATGGGGCACTGAGCAGCCGATAGAACCGCAGCCCATGCGGCACCGACAGGCACTGGCCCCAAGCTGTAGGCTGACAATCCATCAAACCCAACCACAGCCCAGAAACCGGCCCAGCATTTTCCCAACGCCCTCGTGTAGGTGGGAGCCAAGCCTGGTTGGATGGGCAGGTCTGCCGAGCTGCCGCTAATTATTGCCCTGTGCAGCCCAGTCTCTCCCTCCCGCTGCCACCCACATCTGCTGGCAGAGGCTCTCCTCATGCTGCAAAGGCTGCCGAGGCCCTCCCCAGCAGCCTCCCTCTGGAACAGCGAGACTCTTGCCCGTTTTTCTGCCATAGACTTCCTCTGGCATTCTGAGAAAGGCCATAAACTTTTCCCAATGCTTTCAAGGGTATAATACAAAGTACATTGGATGTCAAAGGTGGCCAATGATATTGAAAAGCGATGATATTTAAATATAAATATGCACACTTTAAGAAATCAAATTAACCCTGGCCAGGTTGCTCAGTTGGTTAGAGTGTCGTCTCATACACCAAAAGATTGCAGGTTTGATCGCTGGTCAGGGCACACTCCTAGGTTGTGGGTTCGATCCCCAGTCAGGGTGAATACGGGAGGCAGCCAGTCAATGTTCCTCTCTCATGTTGATTTCCTTTCTCGCTCCCTGTGTCTCCCTGTCCCTCCTCCTTCCTCTCTCTCTCCAAAATCAATGAACATATTGAGAATTTAAAAAAAGAAGAAGAAATCAAATTAGACATAGAGTAACCTATGTGCTTTTTAAAAACAGATTTTATTTATTTACTTTTAGAGAGAGCGGCAATGAGAGAGAAAGAGGGAGAGAAACATCCATCGATGTGAGAGAGAACTATCCATTGGTTGCCTCTCACAGTGCTCCAGCCAGGCACCCAGCTCACAACCCAGGCCTGTGCCCTGACTGGGAACTGAACCAGCAACCCTCTGGTCCACAGGCCCGCGCTCAGTCTACTGAGCCACACCAGCCAGGGCTGCTTTTTATTATTATAGTAAATAAAAAGCTCTAGCAGCAGGGGTAATCGTTACTCTAATTCTTAAGTAGTGATGAGAATAAATGATTTGCAGGGTATCTGTAACTGCTACGCATGTGATATAAAAATACCTTTGTTTTCTTTTTTTAATAGACATTATTTTACTTTGTTATTTATTGATTCAAGAGAGAGAAGCATCGATTTGTTGTTCCACTTCTTTACGCATTTATTGGTTGATTCTTGTATGTGCCCTGACCAGGGACCAGACCCACAACCTTGGCCTATCAGGACGATGCTGTAACCAACCGAGCTGTCTGGCCTGGGCCAACACCTGTTTTCCACTGGTGTCGCTGTCAATAGCACTGCCAATACTACTGTGGTTGTTGCATTAGTAAATGAAGGAAATACCAAATTTCCATCAGAGATAGGTAAAAATTGAGATGCCATTTTTTTTTCTCTCCAAGTCCATGGATCTTTGGATCAGACACTTAACTGTGTGTAAGTGTTCTTTGCACATCATCTCATAGGATCTTCCCAACCCCCTGTAAGGAGATTGAGGGTCAGGGACGGGCCGTAGCCGGTGAGCGGAAGGACCAGGGCTTCATGGAAGAGCATATCCATGCTCTGTATGGGGCCCTCTGCTGCCTCTCTGCCCTGCTCACGGGCCTTGGGGTCCTGAGCCCTCCACGCATGAAGCCAGCAGGGCCTTTGGGCAGTTGTTATATCTCATGGACCCCACAGCGCTGGTTCCTGTGCATCCCCGTGACCTGCAAGGGTGGAACAGGGAGTGGAAACCAGGACTGTCTCTGAGAAAGGAAGGTTGATCGTGGGTTCAGTTCACTTTTTGCTCAGTAAACCTTTCCTGTGGTGGTTGCTGGGGCTGGTGAGGCTAATCTGACCCCGTTGCAGTTCCCAAGGAGCTCAGGGTCTGCTGGAAGGGGCCGATGGGGGAGGCAGGTGATGAGTGTGGTGAGAGAGGCCGTGGACACGCAGGGATTAAGGAGAGTGGAACCCCCAACCACCTGGAGTTGAGGAAAGTCCTCAACTGGAAGGCCGTCTCAGGAAGGAAGGCCGTCTAAGGAAGAACAGACTCTCCGTCTGTTCTCTGTTCTTCCGTCCAGACTTAGCACCAGAGCGAGGATAGTAGGTAGGATTCCCACCTGTGCAGAGAGCCCAGACTTCTAGGGCGGGCCCGGGGCTCAGCCTCTCCAGTCCAGCTGCCCCTTGGGAGAATTAGGGGTGTGATGGCAGCTAGGTTTTTGGGCTGCTCAGCCCCTCACGGTCCTGCCCAGGCCCACCTGGCTTCTTTAGGAGTTTGAATACTTGCTGGCTCTTTCCCAGGCCTAAGAAAGAGGACCAGTGGCAAACTGATCAATAATGTGAGAGACTCTGTAGGTGGCCTCAACTTAGACATAAGCATTCACCAGATTGCCTCAAGTACTTCACAGTTTGCCATTGACAGGGTTTCACAGGCTGCTAATGCTTCCCTGGAGACTCGTCTTCCCTGTCTGTGACGTCACAGCCCCGAGGTGGTCCTGCCAAACTGGACACCTTGCCACTCGATGCTCACTGCCCCTCCCCAGATGGTTGTACCGTTTCAGCTACCTTGGGGAGAGGCTAGCTCAGGGGTCTAGAACAGGACTGGGTTGTGGATGGTGGATGACAGGGGACTTCTACATAGAGTCCCCACCCGGCCCTTCCCTCTCCCTTGGAAAACCAGGAGAGGTTCAGCAAGGTGAGGAGAAGCGAGTATGAAGTCCAGAGCCAGACAGCTCTAGAGCGCCCCTGACCAGCACAGTGTCCAGCTGAGGGTGGGCATACTGCAAGGGTTGGCTTCCCTCCCTGGGCAGTGGACAGGGTGCTGGACAGAGGCCCGCGTCTATGGAGCATGAGTACCTGCTGCCCCTGGCACTGTGCTGAGTGTCGGGGACAGAGAAGATGTGGCCACCAGGGTAGAGAACTCAGAGGAGAGCTGTCCACACTGGAGGGTAGCGTCGCACTGGAGAACAGAGCCTCTGAAGGCCGGGAGAAACTGGAATGGTAGAAGCCTGCGGAGGGCATCTAGGGGCAAGCTATGAGGCAAGTCAGGCCTGGCATGGACCTTCCTTCCTCTCTGCGCCAGGTTATTCAACCTTATGGCCAGCAGGCCCAAAACGAAGTGACCACGTGGCAGTTTGCCCCAGGGAGTCTTTTAAGTGTCCTGCTGAGGTTGTTTATTTTTGGGGGGGGTGAGGGTAGGCCTGCTGAGCTCTGGGCCTTGGCCTGGGGCCCTGACTCTTGTTATGTTGGACATGGCCGGCCCTCCTCCCAGGTCAGGGATCCTCCCCTGTCAGGTCCCTCCAGTGGCAGTCTGCGGCTTCTAGTTTTTGGTGAATTACTGAAGCCTGGTGCAGATTACGGCTTGAATTCTGGCTCTAGCACTATCTTGCAGGGTGACCTTGGGCAAGTTACCCCCTCCTAGAGCCGCAGCATTCTCATCTCTAGACTGGTATAAAAGTAACTCCGCCGCACGCTTGAGACAGTGGCTCAGCCTGGGTCCTGGGATGTGGAGGCACTTGGTAGGTCCCTCCCTAGTCCGCAGTGTCTGTGCTGGGCACTGGCGGGGAGAGGATGGGCAAGGAGGGGACAGAACAGCAGCTCAAAGGACAGCTTCACAAGAACCTGAAGTCTGCCTTCTCTGACGCCATTGCCCAGACAACATGGAGCCCACGTGCCCCTTAGTGCCAGCCCACGGAGCCGCAGGAGGACATCAGGCTCGTCTCTGGGAGTCTGCTCCTTCCCAGGTTATGCCCATGGCCTTGGGTGTGCCTAGCTTAGTGCCATAGTAAACGCTCACTTAGTCACTCAGTGAGCCTTTGCCCAGAGAAGGCTGAGGCCCACGCAGGGAGGACAGCGCCTGACCTGTGGCCTTTGGCTTGCCCACCAGGGGTGGCCTGCACCGTCATCCTCATGTACACGTTCTGCACCGATTGCTGGCTCATCGCTGTGCTGTACTTCACCTGGCTGGTGTTTGATTGGAACACGCCCAAGAAAGGTAAGGGCATGGGTCTCCTTGCCCACTGCCTCGCCCTCGGAACCTTCCCTCTTGCACAAGCTGAGGTTCCTCATTACGGGTGTTGCCTCTTTTTACTTAATACCTATTATGTGAAACACGTTGGGCCAGACCAGGGAGTGGTTGGGGTGGGGGTGTCTAAAACCACTGCTAGGGACAGCATCCCTGGTCCTCATAGGCGCTCACACTCAGTCGAGGGTTTGCCTGACGTGAGGGAACGAATGTGGACAGGGGCCCAGTGGGAATGGGGAGAAGGGGCCGCCTCGGGTGATGGTCGCCCACCTCAGGGTTTCACACCGCCTCTGTCTTGTCTTCTTACCCAAACGTCACCCT
>PVKM010041564.1:0-13080 GCA_004027735.1 Carollia perspicillata
CGCCTAAGTTGCTGGACACTGACTGTCTCAGGAGCTGATGTGTTTACCTATTTGACTTATGGTTATTTATTAGTGTCAGAATCCAGAAGGACCCTTGTCACAAGACTAGGCCTGTTGCAGAGCAGCATTTTGATAATCTTTTACTGTATTCCTGGACGTTAGATCCCTTTGTTCATTACTTTTTATCGAGCAGGTTCTCTAGACCAGGACCTGAAGGCCTGGAGAGGTCATCTGTCCGTGGGTCTGGGCCAAGGGCTCTCCTTTCCCCTCCGCCCAGTGCTGCCTGAGGGGGGGGGGTGCACAGGAAGGTCTGCCCCTCCGTCTTCTTGTCTATCACTAACTGTTGTCTCAGGTGGTTCTGGTTCGCTGTGTGGAAGGTGCCGATTATACAATTTGCCTCTCACCTGTCCCCACGGAAAGTTGAATGGGGACACGTTCTTTGGTCCTTAAACATTTTTACTTATAAATATTGAGTTGTGTTGCTGACCCTAAAGATCTGTTCTGCCAAGCACACAAGGCCAGATATCCTGCTCCAGTCTATTCTGCCCCTGGCTGACCACAAACTCGCTCTTCTCTGTGACCTTGCCACAGTCAGATAAAAGGAGCGTCTTCCAGCAAAGGCCGTGCGTTTCGGCCTGGCAGTTCCCCACTCTGGTTTCTCCAGGGCTGCCCCATCCTCTTCTGTCCACCATTTTCCAGTACTCGCAGAGGGCTGAATATACTAAGTAGCTATTCATGGAGGAGGCCCTAGCAAAGATACTCCCAAATACTTCAACATAGACACACACTGTGGCCCCAAAGGGCAGAATGTATTCTGGACCAGGAGCAGGAGACGTGAGTAGGTTGTGGATATAGCCTAGACGTAGCCTGGTCCTGGCACAGGTGAGGAAGGGTGGGTCCTCTGCAGCCTAGGTGGCCCACATTAACGCAGAGACCAGCACCGAGTCAGGCTCAACTGGTCAGTGGACTCCAGCTCACCAGGCCCCTGACCCTTGAGGCTGACGGTTCTGCTGACCAGCTTACTTGGCTCCTTTTTTCTTTTCTCGAGATAACTTGCTCTCTTAAGCTATATTTTTGATCCTTAGCAGAAATGAGTCCTATATTTCTGTCTGCTTGTGTGTTGGTTTTTCAACCCTAGGATCCTCTGCCTTCTGACAAGAATGGCATTCATTCCCGCCCATCTGTCTGCCTCACTAGGTCATTGGGTCTTCAGCTGGTTCCTGTCTCTTCCTGTCTTTTCTCTAGCTTATAATATGTATATTGGTTCGTTATGAATCTGTACCCCGAGGTTGCTTCTCCTTTAGAGAATGTCATTGTTCCCATAAAGTGACTATAGATGTTAAGCTACTGTACGCAGAAGAGTCAAGTAGGATGCATTTAGAAAAGCCAGGAACTACAAGGGAAAACTTGGACCTAGGTGCATGGTGTTTGAAGGTAGAAATCCTCCCTCACCCCCATTTTGCCTTGCCAGGGGAGTGCCAGAAATGAGACTCAGGGTCTGGTGGCATGACACAAGGGTCCATTTTCCGTTCAAGTGTGCCCGAAGCCTCCCACAGCCAAGAGCACAGTGCAGGGGGGCCTAGAAGTAAGTGCCCTCCCCGTACATGAAGCTGCGTGGAGATCATCATCATTACTTCTCAACTTACGGGCTGCCAGTCCCCCCAGTATTTGGATGGTAGTCTTCCTGAAGAGTGAACTAATTTGGATTCCACCTCCTCCTGGCTTCAGATGTAGCCATAACTATTTTTTAGAAAATATTTCTTCGCCTTCTTCCAAAGGCCAGTCTCACTCTGGCCTTTGGATTGGTAATAGATGGTAATGTTGGGGGGGGGGTAATGTCGTAAATAGGCCATACTTTTAGAGAAATGGCAAAACTAGCAGGTACCATTTCAATTCAATTTCGGTTGCTTTTGGAACATATCAATAGCAAGTATTTGTTCTCTGCCAGCAGTAGGCCACACGCTGGACAAAAAGGGGATCGGGCATGGGTTTTCTATCTAACCAAGCAAGCAGATCAGCAAGGAATAATTAAAGACAATGATGGAGGCTAACCTTTGTTAAGCGTTTACCTTTGGCCAGACACTGTATACTAAGGACTTTATACGCATTATCCAGCTTAATCCTTGGAACTCTGCGAGTGAAGCATTAGCATGCCCAGAGAGGCTATGAAATGTGCACAGTGTCACACAGCTAGTGAGTGGTCAAGCGCAGGATCTGAACTCAGGTCTGTCTGACCCTAATCACTGTGCCAGCTGTTCTCACACAAATTCGGTACCAAGCAAGAGAAGCTCCCATCTTCCCAATGGAAGCGAGGCAGCAGGAACGGCCCTTCAGGTGTCAGTCAGAGCTCGTTGTTAGAAACCAGACGGTGCTACTACTCTGTTCATAACTTGTAATAGTATTTTGTCAGTTATTTTAAGGATGCAGCTTTCAAGTGTGCAGGTTGCCTCAGAGGCCAACACAGCTACAGGCTTCTGCCCAGGCGTGATTATTAGTCATCAATACTATTTGGAAAGGTTTTCATTCTCTCATTTTGCTATACTCAGATTTAGAAAACACAATTCAGTAAGACAGTGTGGTTAGCCACCCCCTGAGTTTGGTTGCTGTGTATACCTTCAATGATTTGGACTTCAGAGTCATAATCAAAAGGGCAAGGATTGTTAGCAAAGCCCCGGGGGAGTTTGTTATCCTGCCATTGGAGGGTGCGGCGTTCTCTTCTTCGTCTGCTCTCCCGTTGGAAGTGGAACCGAGAGTGGTTCTCTTTCGCGGTATGTCTGTGCCGTCGTTCTGTTTTACGTTCTGCAGGGCATCACTTTCATAGTTAGTTAGGTACCACAAAACCTCGCCTCAGAACAGGCTTCCACTCCAGGACCAGTAAAATAATAATTGAGAAAAAGTGGTCAGAATATTTGAGTAAGTGCCTTATCTTTTAACATACAAGTTTCTGAAGAAGACATACGGCACTTGTACATCTTTATTTTTCCCTATGTATACTCCTACATGCTTTGCATTGTAGGTATTCACTGAATTTTTATCTTATTACTGTTAATATGTCATTAGAGCTTTATTTATTATCACCGAGCCATCTTTTAGAAGAACCCCCTTAAAAGCAAAACTTACATATTTAGATCTTTCAGAAGCTCTACATTTTTAAAAAATTTAATTTATTTATCTTTAGAGGAGAAGGGAAGGAGAGAGGGAGAGAAATGTCAATGTATGGTTGCGTCTGGTGCGTCCCCTGCTGGGAACTGGCCTGCAACCCAGGCATGTGCCGTGACTGGGAATCAAACTGTGATGCTTTGGTTCGCAGGCCCACGCTCAATCCACTGAGCAACACCAGCCAGGGCACTCTACATTTTTTTTTAAACTAGGACAGGCAGACATTATTTTCATCATTGGTAGATAAAGCACATAGTACTTTCAGAACAATGCTAGTGTGTTATTGACCTTACTTTAAATAATTACTGTCTTTTTCTTACTGAGATTTTTATACAAATTCTTTGCAATTAAAGAAAATTTAGTACTCAGATTGGTAGAGATGTTCAAGTATTAAAGTATATCCTGATGTAGAGAACTGTGGTTTAGTGTTTTATTATTATATCCAGTTGTCTGAGGCACAGGAGATGTACTAACTTACTAACCTGTAGAACATCATTCTAAAGGAAATAATGACAACAATGGCTTCTGTTTATTGAATGTTTAGCATGTGCAGGACACTGCGTTAAGTACCTTACATCAATTATCTCATTTAATTCTCAAAACAAAACAATTCTATAAGATAGGGGTTATTTTACCTATGCATAAATAAGCTCAAAGGTTTAAGCACCTTTCCAAGGTTCACCGTGGCAGAGTCAGAATATGAGCCCGGTTTTATTGAACTCCAAGGCCCACATAACATTATAAAGAGAAATGAATGCGTTCCCTTAGTCATGCTCATGGATGTGACTATTGGCTTCTGACGAGAGCAGACTGTTATTTGACCTTTTCCAGCTATTTTAATGGAAGGCATAGCAGACGCAGTTCTTTCGGGTCCAAGTGAAAAGTAGCAACATGAAAGAACGTGAGTGATAAGATTAGCAAATAAATTACTCAGTGGGATGCTTGCTGTGCCATCTGATCTTCGCTGTAGGAAAGCTGGAGACTCAGGAGCCGAGCTGACACACAAAACCTTGGGAAGGTGGTCTTTGCTAACAGAGCACTTCATTTCTTCACTGACCTTGCCGTCGTGCTCCCGTCTCAGCCCTCAATTAAGCTGCCATTAGCCTAGGATTTATAAGGTGTCACTGGCCATTCAAGAGACAGCAACAGAGGTGTGGCTGAGGAGCGGGACAATAAAGAATGGAAATGATTTTCATTTCTGTTCAAGTCAGCGTGATAACAAAACCATACCTGACCCTGGGGTAGGACAAGAGCGTCCAGCCAGGTGCATGTAAATGATTCGTAGCCTTTTCGGGAGGTGCATTTTCTCCGTTAGACCAAGGTGCTCACGGTTTCTTCCCACCCATGGTTGGAACACGCAAACCCTAGACAGCAATCAGCAGTGGTGATGTCGCCGTTTTCCAGAAGAGAATCTGTATCCCATTCTTCCTGTAGGTTTCTAAACAATGCAGTACATTCCATAAGTGAGAATTTTTAAGGAACTAAAAAGTTTTTGACTGAACCAAATGTGAGAATATTGTGTGGCGGTGGACCATGTGAATTAGGTAATTTTAGAGTGTTTTCTAGGAATTTTAAGTGTTACAAACTTTAATTGAATAGGTAGGATTATATTAGTTTGTGTTTAAGATATAGTACAGCTTTGGAATTCTTTTGTTAGACTTCAATTAATTTAAAAGAAGAGTGTTATTCTTTTAGGGATGAAGCTTATTTTAATTTCACGAATTTGAAAATAGAACTCTGACTTTTGATTTAGCAAGGGAAGAAGTCCCTGGCATCCAAATTTTAAGTTATTGCTCTTATTCAGGACTAGTAATATCCTAGATTATGGATATAATCTTAAAAATTAAAGTTTAGGAAAATGTGTACACGTGCAAATTAATTTTCGGATTAGCTGTCTGTTATTCAACTAATGTGACGACACCTCTCAGTCCCAATTTACTTAGCACTTAGGAAGAGTTGATCAGTGACTGAAGCTCTGAAGAAAAGTCAGCCTGTTTCTTCAGTTCTCTGTGTTTTGAATGACCGATGGGCTTGGCCAGGTATTCTGGCCTAGAGATAAAGCTGATGAAAGTCAGAGCTGGGGCTTTCCTACCTGTGTACTTATCAGTCTTCCCCTAAGCCACAGGCTGCCTTTTGATAGCTCTAATAATTAATTTGCTCCTCTCTCTTCTTCCTCCCCCGCCCCACCTTCTCCCTGTCTGTTCACAGGTTATCTTGACGAATCAAATTACAACCCATCTGAGCGGAGCGCTAGCTTCTCAGGCAGACCTGGTGTCTCCAGCTGATGATTTGTCCCTGTCTGAAGGTAAGGGATCTGTCCTAGAGAGGCTGAAACTTGACACTGACATACAGCCCCACCACCTCTCTGCCCCCTGTTGGGAGCTGGGAGACGAAGAAGCTAAGAGGCCCTGGCCAGTGAACCCAGCTGGAGCCTGGTGATTTAGGCTCGGCCCCCTTTCAGGGCATCCAGTCCCTTATTTTTGGAGAGTGTCTTGCTCTGTCACTGTAAGTGAGCTTCCTTTTTCACCCGAGCCATCTTAATAGGCATCCATCACCTCCACCTTGAGGTTAATCACTCCTCTATAAGTTGTTTTGGGTTCTTAGTATGAGGGCCGGTGAACTGCTAACTGACACTTTTTGAGATGGATGCTCAATGGTTGGCTTTCCCAGTGGTCTCTCAGTGATTTAGCCCTTTTTCTGTGCTGGGTACTTGTAGACCAGTGTGATGTGCCAGTGATGTGGCATTCCCTATCAGCTTTACGGGAAGATGAAGACAAGCACTCCATGTTGGTAAATCTGCAAAATGTTCTCTATGCTCCTATGTTAGCAAAGGTCAGGCGGCTATGACTTACGTACTAGGGGAATTACACCACTGAGCCAGTGGGCGGTTTCTAGTTTAATTGAAAGTTCTTACTTGACATTTCTGAGTTCTGCTACTTGTAATCTTTCAGGGCAGAATGCCATGGGCCCACATATATGTGCATGGATGTTCCGGGCCCCTCAGAGCTTTCCTCTGTCTGAGAATCATTCCTGATGGAACACAGGGGACTCCCAGGCCTTCCAGGCCTCCTGACTGCCCAGGTGTTCTTCCAAGGGTCCACCTCAGCTTACGGTCCCCAGATTGTAAGGACTACACCCCTGCTTCTCGGCGGTGTTTTTTCAGAATGGAAACTAATTCCTGATCTGAAGCAATAGTAAAAGGCACACTGTACCCTGTTCTCCACATTTAGTGATGCGTTATCGTGCCCCATCACCTGGACTTAAAAACCCGAGTCGTTTAGTGCCCCTCCCACTGTACATTCTTTTCCCCATCAGGTCTCTGTGGTTCTTCTTTCCACATGTATCTGGTGTCCCCTCTTTTTTTTTGTAATGCATATTGTGATCAGCTGACCTATGAAACTCGCCATTGGATTATTATTTTAACAAAATTGCAAAATGTCTTCCCGACCCCAGACGCGACCGTTTCCTTTCTGCCACTACCACGTGGAACTTGCCTGATCTGGCTGTCTTGTGCCGTGCCACTCCCCTCCTAAGAAATCTCGGAGTTTTTCAGCACATTTTCTGAGAATGGGCTAACATCAATAAGCTAATTTTAAAATAGTTAGGAATTTGTGATTTGTTCTCATGGACATCAGCGAATGCTAAGAATTGGAGTTTTTTTTTCCTTTTTCTTTTGCACGGATCTGTTTCCCAAACACCACTAGATAAAGTCCATACTTCCTAATGCTTCGTAGTCTGGTCTTTCCTTCCTGTTCGCCTGTGTTCGCGCCATCAGCAAGGCTGAAGCTCCGATGCCGAATGTGCCGACTTGTTGCCTGCGGCCCCCTCGCCTGCCCCTGCGCCTCTGCAGGGCCAGCTCACCGTGTCTAGAATAGCATTTCCCCTTTTCACTGCTACCTCTTCTTTTCTTCCCACTCCCACTCCTTCGAGGTTTGTGTAAAGACCGCCTCTCCCACAAAACCTCCCTGCCTGCTCCAGTGGGCTTTGGTCTCATTCTCTGTTCCTCCTCTGTGGTCCCCCTATTGCTCTGCTATATAAAGAAAAGGTCTAGAAAAATTAACTTAACTTTCCATGGTTTCCCAACTCGAGTGGCAGATATTTTAAGGACACACACTGTCTCGTGTTCTTTTTGTGTCTACGTTGCGCCGGACCAACGAAGTCCTAGGCACACAGTAGGCTGTAAATAAACGCTGAACGAATGCCGTAGTTAATGCTTTGTAAGGACAGCGACCATGCGAATCACACGAAACACCTATGAACATCATTAAAAAGTGTTATAATTATTTCATATACCCCCCCCAACACAGTAATTCAGCTCTGCAAAGAAGAAAATAGTACTTGTTTCCTTATTTGAAAACCAGTAGGTCAGAGCGCTCGGCTTTGTCTGGGCTTCCTGGTTTATCTCTAGCTCGGAAGAGGAGGGACGCAGTTAACAGAGGACGCTGCTTGGGGGCTCCAGTGTCACCGCTCCCAGGCGACGGTAAAGTTGAGTTCGTGGCAAAGGAAGGGTGACCAGCTCACTCTTCGACAACTTTTTCTATTACGAAACCTAAGGGAGAAGGGAAACAATGATATTTTTTTTAGATATTTTGCATAGCTGAGCAGGTAACAAGGCTATAGAAATATTTTTCCTGAAGTCTATAGTGAAATTCCTTACCAGTGAATTAAAATGGACAAGTTTCTTAGCATATGCATACCTATGCAAATATCTGACAGTGTTTGTTAATATTAGCATGATTGATATGGATAAATTGCTTTGTCACTGTTCCGGGCATTTGTGGTGTCAGCTTTGCGGTCATTGTGTCAGCTCTGCCATCATGAGCAGGTCTTTCAGCCACTTGGCCTCAGGTTTTCCTGTGAAATGACAGGTTGGATGAAGATACGATGGCTGAAGTCTTTCTCTAGTGTTGTAAGATCATGATGTGGGTCCGAAGAGCAGGAGCACTCACTACATGATGGGGTTTAAAATTCTGATTTCTCAGATTGGGAAGAATGACTTTGTTGCCCTAGATTAAGCGTAATAGGAAGGATCTTCAGAAATCTTAGCGTTGATACCTTTGGCGTGCCTCTACCGGTCTCCTCTCCCATATTGTTCTCTCCCTCTCTCTCAATACTTCCGGTCTTGTCTGTCTCTTGCTCTCCCTGCCTTTCTTCCACACAAGTGTGTGCACCAGAAGCGGATGCAAACCAGTGCAAGTGAGAAACACACCCTAACGAGTGAGCTCAAGGTCCTCCCTGTCCTGTAACAGATTTGAGTGGCAGCACAGGGGGCACAGCTTACACAGCGCTCCCTTGAAAACAGGGGTGGGGTGAGAACAAGGGGCCACAGAGCAGCCAGGATAAAATGGTCCGAGATGACCTGACCGGAGTACCCAGCAGGGGCTGACTCAGCGAAATGAAGTCCCTTCTGCTCTGACACAGAGCACGGAGTACAAGTGACCTGGCCAGCTGAGAGATCTCTTCCATCCCAGCGCTCCTGTACTATTAATATCTGCCAGCTGCAGGCCTAGAGTGTCTGCCTGCTGAGATCAAAAGAACTCCTATCTTAGCTGGAGCAAGGTCATCTGCACAGGGCTGTAAAAGCGAGCCCTGGCTGGCTCAGCGACCTCTGTAGGGGAGGAGAAGTCAGGACATGGGGAGGTGCTCTCTCACGCTCCTTTAGCTCCTTTAATCTCGGCGGACCAGCTGTTGCCCTCCCAGTGTTTGTAAAGTTGAGAGTCCTTTGTTTTAGTGTTGCTTGTTTTTTTCTTTTTTCCCTTACTAAATGTGTGGCTAGGTTGTCGCTTGAATTATGTAGACCCATGCTCACTGCCTGGGTCTCTGGGATGATTCCCTTCCCTGAGGTTTCGTGCCTGTGTTGAACTACCCAGCTCCCAGGAGGGAGAGCCGCAGAGGGACAAGAGGAGCCCAGGGGCCAAGGACTTGCCCGATGTCGCTCCTGCCGCGCAGCTTTGTGCCCTGAGAAGGAATGTGAGGACAAACGGCATTTTCCCCGTGTTGTTAAAATTCCTCCTCGTGTGTGTGGTGTGCTTGTCGATGTTTAGCCTGCCTTTTCCAAATGTTATTTCATTCAGTTGGGGGAATGGAACTTTCAAGATCTGATGCAAATTGACCAAAGTTGTTCTGTGAACCTAAGGGCAAAAATCAAGATTTTTTAAAAAATAATCTGCATGGTTCTCAAGCAGGCACTGTGAGTCAAAATATTTTCTTCTTCAGTGTTTTGTTTTGTTGACAGAAGCTCAGGCATCTAGGGTGTTACAGAGTTCAGTGACTGGTCATTGACTAGGGTATCGCGACTATTCTGTGGCCAAGGACATGTTCCTTACATGCCCTTGCCAGTTCTTCCTGGTGGTCATCGAAGATACTAAGGATGATTGGATCTCGGTCATAGGGAATATCTCTTTTGCCCACGGTGATCAGCAAAGAAAGGACGAACCGTCCAGCTGGCCCTATCTTGCTCTGCAGTCACCTGGGATTCAAACGGAAGGACTGAGCCCCTTTTCAGCCAGGCACAGTTGGTGGGTGAGACTGAGGTATGGCGACAGTGGGCCCCGTGTGAGACAGAAGCTCTGCTCCCCCTAGACCATCAGTGTTGTTCCCTCTGATGACTCAACAGGATGGCAGTTCCTTCAGTGCGGAGACACAGCCATTGCAGCTGCCCCAGAAGGCCTCGTCGAAGGGAAGGCCTCGTTAGGCTGCCATCCTGGCATCCCCAGCAGCCGGCGTGTCAGTGTTCTTCTTTCTGCAGTAATAGTTTTTGATAGATAATAGCACTTCAAAACTAAAAATGAAAAGTGCATGGATGGGTCAAAGAAAGAACATAAGAAAAAAAAGTACTTACTAGAACCAAGAGTGGTTTCCAGTGTTCGTATTGGAAGGCTTTTTAGTTCGGTTGAATTGATGTGCAAGAGAAAGTATGTTAGGATTCATACTCCCTAAGAAACCATCCCTGCAAAAAGCTGGAGTCCATTTGAAAGATTATATGCAAGTGCGTGGCTTGTGTCTCTTCTAAAATAAATTCACCAAGTACCAACAGCCCCGAGTGGCTGGGGCGAGTCGGGGCCTCGTGGTTGTGAGAGAAGCGGACTTCAAAGCGCGGTATGAATTTTCAAGTTTTATTTCCACTCTTGCTTTCCAGCTGGATCTGCTCTAGATTTACTGCAGGATGTTTGAAAATGCGGCTCCCTGCTAATCTCAGACAGTTGCTATGATCAATGGTTTCTTTCATTTCCGATAAAAAACACTGGTGTTTCTGCTTAAATTGTGTGTACTTTCAGCTTTATTATTATAGTCGTAATTTATTGTCCAGCATTACCCAAATTTGTAATCCATTAACCGCAGACTTTGGGGCGGGTTGGTCAAGTTAGCAGGACTCTCTCCACACTTGAGCTCCAAGGCCCTCCGCCGCCCAGGCCGACCTAACATTCACGTGTTTGGGAGGGCCACGTACAGCGGGTATGGGCGCAGCAATGGGAAAACACCCACCTCTCGGGAGTGTGGTGCAGGTCGGCTGTAATTAGAACTTAGAAAACACGAAGTGTCACCGTGTGGTTAATAGAAGGTTAATATTAACAACCGTGATCGACATTGTTAACATTACATTTCCATAGCACTTTAAAATGTCTTAAAATGACCAATCACTTAATCTGCCTCAAGCCACTGAAGCATGAGGGAGAGAAGGGAACTGCTCAGGGGCCTCGCGAGCAGAAGGCAGAGCGCCTTCTCCCGTGAAAGCCTACATGTGGGCACTGCTGCCTCTTAGGAGTGAGTTCGGGATAAAAATGTCGAAGTGTCCTGGGGACCTTTCCATTTCTGATTCCAAGGCTACAGACATATAACAGCATACAACTTACTTCCAGCCACCATTCAGATGCCATGAGAGACCTAATTTGTAGAAACAGATTAAAAGCACCAGAAGCCCGTGGTGTTTAGCTAAAGAAAGCCTAGATATCGTGTGAGCTGGGGGTGGCTAGAGTTGAGAGCGATTGGGCACAGCCTGGGCACAAATGTCTGAAAATCTCCAGAGGGAGAGGCGCTGGAGGATTTTCAGCAGGGAGGCCGAGGGGCGGCAGCATCCCGGCAGAGGGGTCCAGTGGGAAAGGAGGCATCGAAGGCCGCCACCAGGAAGTGCCTCCTGGCCAGGAGCTCCGTTTTGCTGGTGACTGTTTGCCAAAGAGAGACACCTCTGAAGCCCGATCAGGTCAGGTGGGAGCCAGAGAGTAGTCTTTGAGAAGCAGTCTCTGAGATGGTTCATGGGAAGGCTGGGCGAGATGTTTTGAAAATATTTTCCCCTTGCCCTCAGACCACTGCACTCTTTAGAACTTACTGGTTAATTTCCCAGGTCTGCACATGTTCATGTTAATATCTCAGTCATGAAGGCAGAAGGACGAGAACACCCCAGCCAATTTTGTTAATTGTTTCAGCTACAGCGATGTCAAGGCCAGAAGCCCAGAGAATGGGATGCTAGGAGGTGGTGTGATCCCGGTGGGCTTCCAGCTGGAGGGATTCTCTGAAAAGGGATCCTTGTTTACCATCATGGAAGAGAACCCTGTACCAAATACAAGAGGCGTCTAGGTCAGAGATCATGACGAAAGGTTTCTAGGAGTGGTGCCCAGGTGGTAACTGTTTGTGTGGTGACGCAGCATTGCGTGTTCGATGTTCACTAGGATTTGGGAAGGAAGTCTGCCGGGGTGTGCTGGTCCAAGCATAGTCCAGCTGAGCTCCAACCCAGGTTCGAATCTTTCTGACGGCTTTGCTTTTCTTCATTTTTCTGGTAAGCCACTCAATAAATACTAGTTGGAGTAAACTGTATTTCATTGAGTCATACTGACGGTTCCTGTGCATTAGTGCATGCCTGCATACATCGGCATAGTTTTACAGCCATGGTCCCTCCCCAGATTTTCTCTTGGCTAGATGAATAGACCTTCAAGTGCCTTTCAACCTGCTGATTTATTTCATGAGTCGTGGAGCCCCTACCATATGCACTCTGTTAATGTTACAGAACTCCAGAAACGTAGAAGATGGGGTCCCCACCCTCATGGTATTTACCGTGTAGTTTGAGAATAATTCTACAGGAGAACAATGTTTGGTCGAGTGTGCGCAGCGCTTTCAGGCAGCGTGGTATGCTCCAAAGGCTCCAGGATGTAGGAAGAGGGGCTCTTTCCGCAGAGGCGAATCCGAGGGGCCCAGGGAGGAAGATGTAAGGGTTGGGCCTTGAGGGACGGATATGATTTTAAGTAAAGATCGGGGAAGGCTATGAGCAAAGGCATCAAGTTCACAGTGGGCCATGTCTGCCCTTGTGTCCTCTCCGTCTCCCCCTCTCAGAAGCTGTTCTAGCCACGCAGCCTCCCCTTCTTGTCCCTCACACTGACTGCTGTGTTCCTGCCTCGGGGCTTTCGCGTCTGCCGTGCCCATGACGGGGTGCTTGTCCTGATCTCCCTTTGGCCTGCTCCCTCACTGCGCCTCACTCCATTGTCACCTCCTCCAAGAGGCCTCCCTTCCTCTCTTCCTCCTCTGTCTCCTGACCCAGCTTCATTTCTCCTTATGGCCCTTACCAATACCTGACCCATATTCTAAATGTCTTTGTTTGTGGGTTTCCGGTCTGCCTCTTTTGCTTTCATGTGATCTCCTAAAGGACAGAGACTTTGTGTTGATCTCTGTGGGAGCCCCTAGTTCCTAGAGGCTACTCAATAAATATGGGATCTATGTCATAGGGAAAAGCAGGGCATGTTGGGAAGGGGGCTAGGGAACCCCATTTTTCTGAGGCTTGGGGTAAACATAGGGAGATCAAATGCAATAAATCTAGTAGTAGGTTGGGGTCAGACTTTACAATACCAGACTGATATTATGTTTCATGCTAAAATGATTATAACTATGCACTCCGAAGACTGGATGAGATGTGCCAGATGGCTTAGGGATGGG
>PVKM010041566.1:0-12885 GCA_004027735.1 Carollia perspicillata
TTCCAGTGACATAAGTGCTTTTGACTGTAATTCCACTGGACACTATGAAGTGAGAACATGTCATTTATGAAAACAAACCTAGAATTTAAATTTTCCCCAAATTTTGGTTTCAGAAAGTACAAAGTAAGAATATATGACGGATAGCCCAATTGTATCAATAGCCACGGCTGTTACTCAAATAATCTTTATACCTCAAATTAGTAGAAACAAAGCCACTATTTTTATTTTGAGTAATATTTATTATTAGTTAGCCAGTTTAATTGTAGGAGAAAGTAAAATGTATGAAAATATATGTGTCAAATGTCATTGAGTTTCATCATATTGTAGAAGAATATTATTAATTTACATCCTTATATCCCCAAAGCAGAGTTTTATTAAACATTTGTAGTAATATTTGTGTTTTTGAAATGTAATTTTGATGATAAATTCATAAGGAATTAAAAGGAACTCTTATATGACTAGTTTACTGATTTTCAGAGCTCTTTAAAAATTATAATACAACATTCTCAGTTTGTGGTATGAGGCAGGCACTTGGGATGTCGGCCAGCAGCACTCACAGTTTTTAAGCAGTCATTAAAATTACTTAATATTATGGTGATCTACACTATGAGAACAGCAAAATGTAACTGTGGAAATCAGGCCATCTACCAAACATAATATTTCATAGGAGGAGCTTGAACACAGATAAACAAAATATATAGATGCATATTAAAAACAGCAACACTGCGGAGTTCAGGAAAAGACCAGCTAAAGCAATAAAATATAATAAAACTCAGTCATATTAGTAATGGTCTTATAAAATGAGAGTTGCTGGTATCTTCATGTAATAGACCACACTGAATTGAGACCAATATAAAAGTTATGTGCAATTATATATTATTTCAAACGGTATTAGTATACCAGGGACTATCGAATTATTCGGGGACAATTCAACTCTCCTAGTTTCTTGAAGCCATTGTTACAGATACAATCCTATAGATAATTTTTAAACATCTGGCAATTGTATAAAGAGTACAATGGACCATCTTTCCTTCTTTTGAACTTCATACTCAAAGTTTCTGTAGTAAATGGTGTAGGTGATTTTCCTGTTACCACTCTGCTCGATTCCCAGCTCTGGAATTTGTGTGTGGCACATAATAAAGCTCTGTTATTATGAAGGAATAAATGATCTAGTTCAACAAGCACAGACCAGTACCATACAACATAACAGAATTTAGTTTTGGGATTTAACTGTGTTCGATTTTCGGATTGCATGGTGTAATGAGATTGGCATTCAGTCTTCTGGGATTTCACAGTCTACTGGGAAAGTCAGGCTTGAAAACAATCATAACAATATGGTGTGATGATTCAAGTTTGTAAAACGGGCTAAACCAGTGTCGGATATCCAACTCCTGCATTGGCAGTTTGATGAAGACTTCCCAGGGAGGCTTTTCTTAAATTTGTGTCTTAAATGAAAATTAGTTTAATGAGTTTCTGCTGTGTTTTAATTTTAATGAGGACATAGAATCCTAAATTATTAAAATAAATCAGTGTCCACCTCTTAATTATATATCCAAATTTTCTTTCATTCATTTGGGTCTCAAATTTTGTTATGTGTGTTTAAAATATAAAGATAAATATAGACAACTCCTTTATAAGCTAGCTATAAAAATATATAATTTCTATATTGTCTGTGAAGTATTCAATAGCTAAAGCAGAAGACAAGGTCATCAGTCAACATTGTAAGATGTTATATATTTATGAACAAGTTCTCAAGGTGGGGTTAACTCAGCCTAGTTGTGGAGGAGATGTATAAAGTGCTTTTAAAAAGATCACCTTATAAGATAGCAGCTGAAATGGGACTGGAAGGGTGAGCAGGAGTCAGCTGAGGAGATGGATTATGGGGAGAAGGCAAGGGAAAATGTCATGGGAAGGGGACTGCTTTTTAAAAACACACAAAGGCATGAGAGATTTCTGTGTTCACAGATGTGCAGTGTGTTACTATATCTAGATAGCAAGTTGGGTTTATATGTTCTTCTCTGTATTTATTCTGAAAGTAGCTAGCCAATGAGGATTTTAAGTAGATCAACTTTTCATGTTAAAAGGGGCACTGAAAGAAGAATAGAGAGTATATTGAGAATAACTAACTTGGAGGAAGTTAGATAGAATGTGATATTCCTGTAAGAAATAATGAGTATCTCAATCAATGTGGTAGCAGCAACAAATCAACAAGGTTTTGTTTCTATCCTGCCTTGTTTCATGAAAAATTTAAGGTGCTTATAGTGATATAAAAATGCAACAAAAATGTATTATTAGCTCATAGAATTATATTACTATCAACGGTATTAGTAATTAGTCAATTAGCAATTGGACCCCCCAAAAAAGAGAAGAAAAGAAGATAATACTTTTTTTTTGGCCTGGAGAACAAACAAATGTAATTCTTCTTTACAGAAATATAAAATAACATGGGAAAATTAGCTTATGTGGAGAGAGGCAAGTTCATTTTTGTGTATATTGAATTAGAGGTACCAATGAATGATTAAGGTGGGGACATTAAAATGAGAGTTTTAAACATTTTTGTTTAAAATTCAGGAGAATTGTTTGAGAGACATTAAAAAAATGATAGTAGACTATCAAATGTTTGCTTCTAAGATTGCATAAAAGTTCAGTGGTTTATAAGATGTATGTGTTTTTCAATCCTGAATTTGTGGGTTGGACATGGCTTGGCTGGACTAGGTTGCCCAGTCCTCAGGCTGCAGTTCATCTCAGTATTGCTTCATGCATCTCCTTATCCTGGGACTAAAGGTTTCCCAAGGGATGTTCGCATGGTGGATGATGAAGATGCAAGAAGTGCTAGCAAAAGCTCATGGTGTCTCTGGAGGCCTCAGTGTGCACCTAGCCAATTGCCCTGCGCTCATACCCCATTGACCCAAATAAGTCAGATGGCCAAGCCCACCATCAAAGGGACCGGGATGTATAGTCTGCCAAGAGAGAACTGGGAAAAAGGTAGAGAGCATTCTGAATAAAAAATAAAACTATATGTAGTGTTTAGGTTAATAGGCTTGGATGGCATTACTCAGTGAGAGTGGGTATAGTAAAAGGAGACAATGAGAGTAGTCTGAAGAACACTAATGATTAAGAAATAACCCTAAGAATGAAAATAAAGGATGGAATAAAATCAGGGGACGAGAGGGTCCCTGAAGTCAAAAAGGAAAACTTCAATGAGTTGAGTGAGGAAAACATTATCTCATGCTATGCAGAGTTCAAGTCAGGACTGGAAGCGTCTTTGGCATCCCAATTTGGAGGTTATTAATGAGACCAATTTCTGTAATGGAGGTACAGACAAAGTGTAATAAATTGAGAAGTGGATGTGAAATGAGGAAGTGAGGATCACAATAAGCTACCCCTTCAAAAAACTTGTCAGTAAAGGAAAAGCAGCATGGGAGTTGGTAGACTACCCATGTCTGAGAAAGCGATATTCCTCTAAAACCTCTTCTAAAGTTAGAACAGGTGAAAAATAATTTATTTGAAAATAATAAATCAAAAAGACCCTGTACTTTGATGACTATCCCTTGAAATTTACTTATAATAGTTAGCTATATACAATCAAACTGATTTATTGGTTATTATAAAGTTTAGTCAACAAAATTTTATTCCTGTATGCTGGGTATTATTAAGATTTAGATGTACAAAATATGAATAAATCTAATTCAGAAATTCTCCAGTGAAAAACCTATGTGTCTGGAGTTATGGCTGTAAAACCTGTGTGTATGCCCATGAATTCACCTGAGAAATGCTTGAGCTATATTTATATATGGCTTAAAAATCATGTGACTTACTCCAAATACTCACTTTCCAGATTTATTCCAAGGAATGAAAATTTGATTGAATGGGTCAATTTGCAGGGTTTCCATGGCTATAAATTTATTTTATATGTGATGTTTGGGGCTTTAAAATGTAAATATGTCAACAAAGACTATTGCTCTTTTGGTGGAAAACCATCAAGATAAACTGAAATGTGTGGGAAAGAAGAAAGGGAAGAAAATTTTGTATTTTAAGGTCTGAAAAAATGAGTTAAAAATAATTATGCATACACATAATTGGCCTTTGGAACCATTACTTTAGTAGAAAGACTAATTGGTGGTAATATTTGTAGAAATAACTCAGGTTTAAATAATTTACCCTCCCTTTAAACTCATCCTTACTAGCATCTAAATAGAATTTTTCCCCCTCTAAATTTGATACTGTAATTTATCCACTGTTACCTATGTTCACTCATTCATCAGATTCTTTAGAGTGGTAGGTATGTAGTTTTAGCTTAAATATCCTTAGGGCAGCTTCAGCTCAGTTTCTAACCTTTTCTCTTTACCAATAAGCTTCAGACCATCAGAAGACAACTTTTAATATTTAAATAGTGGACACAATATCTTGATTTTTAATGCTACATTTTTATAATTTATCTATAAATTGACGCAGCTCTGGTTTAGGTCTTATTTGTACTCCCATTGCATCTTTATATACATATCTATTTTAACAGTTATGGAATTGTCTTTCTTTTTATACCAATTTTTACTCGGAGAAGTAATCAGGTTATTCATCCGTAACCCTAATCTAGTTACATGACTTAGTGGTATTTTGTTAATTTTAAATAAATACACAAATAACCACTTGATAGATCCAAGCATACTAATGAGGAGACAGCAGTAGAACTGATATAATTTTCTTTTCTTTGCCTTTTGGTTTTCATAGAACTACATGGTAATAGATAGTTAGATTAAGAATATGTGATTATTTTTCTCTTGGAATAAGTGGAAAGAAAATATATATAACATTGTTATAACTGACAGTGGGCACAAATCTATGAAAATTTTGTAAGCTATGTAGAATTGTATTTTATTATCAATTATTGTATTGTTCTTGTATTAGGATGTCAGGGTAAAATTGATGCTCTTCTTTCATAATTTGGTATAAGTAACAGAGAAAGACCTCTTAAGGTAGTGGAGATCTAAAAAGGAAGGGAAGATATCTACTGAGGATCTCATGACTATAAGTCTTAGGGGAAAAAAGGGGCAGTAAAAAAGTTGATGGATTGAGTCAAAATCCCAAATTACATGTTTTTAATAAAATAGAAAGGAGTGTTTAGGCTTTTCACTAGAACTCTGTTCAACCCCATTAAATATCAAAGAGGTGAGACTAAACAGGAAACATACAGTGGCACCGTCTGCGTGAGGTGGAGAAGATTCTGAGGGAGGAGAGCCAGAAGGCATCTGCTGAATTTTGCCACTGAAGTAATAAAAATGGAAAAATACAAAAACCCCCAAACAAACAAAAAAAACCCACCTCACTAAGTCTTCCACTACAAATGCAAGAGAAGAGTGTTCTTTAATCTTCTATCTGATGGTGGCAATATACCAAGTAATATTACTCAGAAATAAAAGAGAATACACTACAGATAGAAGGTAGACAAACTCTAGAACATCATGCTAAGCAAAAGAAGCCAGGTAAAAAGAGTGCATGCTGTGTATTTATATAGAGAGTTTTGGAACAAGACAACAAATCTACAGCTACAGAAATCAGATCAATGTTTGCTTGTGAAGACAGTTAGGAGACAAATGATGGAAAGGTGAATGAGATCACTATTTGCATGACACAAACATTCTCTTTTTTAAAACACATTATTCGTTATAGCTATTTTTTCTACCCAATTTATTTCTGTGACTACAAAGGTATATAAAAATTTCATAAGTAAATTACATAGCAAGGTATTTCAAACTGACAAAGTTCTCAGGTTCACACTCTTGCTGTGATATTTAATTATGCCAAAATATATTTTGTTAAGTATACCTCAAAGTAGGGAAACTTTTTCTACTGCCTGACATTGTGCTACACAATGGCAGCTGAATGAAAGTGAAAGGCAAATGAGTTTATTTAGAAATCCTTATACCAGAGGTGATAATTTGTTTGTCTAAATAAAAAAAAATGAAGTGTTAGTCTCTAAAGTACAAGATACTTAATGTTGTCCTGAGGTTCACAATATAGCTTCTTATGACCATACGTACAGTAAGAGGGAAAGGAAAGGAAATATAAATTTGACATTAATGTTGGAGGAGGTCAGCTCCGATTGCAGAGACAGACTCGGACAAAGTGAAAACTCAGGACAAAACTGGGGAAGCACATTCCCAGAATCAAAGAGAATGAATGGGAAGGGAGCGGGCAAGTGAAGGGAAGGGAAGGCAGAGAGATTATTATTAGATAGAGACTCCAGAAGCTGCAGAGGCTTAGGTAAATTTCTCTTGACAGCTCACTGTTCCCCGAGACTGTGACTCCAGGTCGCCATTACTCCTTACTTCTCTCGACTTCTGTGAGGCACTCTAAGATTTCATTTACTCTTTAGCTCAAGATGTTCCCTGTGAGATGTTTTTCTCCGATTTCTCTGGTGTCGCCATGTCAATTCTGACCTAATGATGCCTGTATCTGACCTCTGGGCTAGAAATCATGGCCCTGCTCTCATTTCGTGTATATCTTTCTCACTTGCTGTAATTTAGGTTTTTTTTTCCCCTTCTCTTTTGCATTACACAAAGAGTAATGAGTAGAAGGGACATCATGGATCATAAAAGGAAAAATTTCAACTTACTGTTCAAGGTTTTCAAACCATAATGAAAAAAGGTTTTTTTCCTCTTATAGATTTGATGATCTCTTTTTAAAAAACCACTTTCTTGAGGAAAACATATGAACAAAATAAATAAATAAATAAAGCTGTGCCTCTTAAAGGGCAAGTATAACATTGCTGATATTTTAAACTTTAAAAATCCTTTCAATTATTCCTTATACACATACAACATATTAAGTTATAATTAAGAATGAATGACTCAATAATTAGAGAATTGTAACATTTTGGGGTGAGTATGAACTTCATATTTCTCACATGCACTGCCTAATTTTTTTCTTCATTAAAACTTACAGTTTTATGGTGGGAGAATGAAGACAACAGCACTTGAACTATAGTAAAAAAAAAATTAGAGTTTTAAAACCCTCTTTAAGACCAAGTTCCACAAGTCCAGTACCTATTTTTCTCTATGTAATTTATTGTTTCAGGTCTTATATTTGGGACTTTGATCCATTTTGAGTAAAGTTTTTTATATGGGGAGAAACAGTAGCTCATTTCATTTTTTGCATCTGGCTTGCTAATTTTCCCAGAACCATATAGTGAAGAGACGTTCTGTTCTCCATTGTATGTTTTTTACTTCTCTGTCAAAAATTATTTGTCCAGGTACATGTGGGTTTATTTCTGGGCTCAGAGTTCTGTTCCATTGGTCTGTGTGTCTGTTTTTCTGACAATAACATGCTGTTTTATTTGTTGTCACTATGTAGTATAATTTGAAGTCAGGGCGTGTGATACCTTTGGCTTTGTTCTTTTTTCTCAGTATTACTTTGGCTATTTGGGGTCCTTCGTGGTTGCAGGCAAATCTGATTATTGTTTTTATTCTAATTCTGTAATTGCATGAAATCTGTATATTGCTTTGGGTGATATACATTTGACCCTAACGGCAAGGTCAGTAAAGGCAAAAATAAATTAATGTAACTATATTAAACCAAAATGCTGCACAGCAAAAGAAACCACCAACAAAACAGAAAGGCAACCAAACGGTAGAAAATATTTGCAAACAACAGCTCCAACAATGGGTTAATATACAAAAAATAGAAGGAACTCATACAACTCAAAACCAAGCAAAATGACAATCCAACTAAAAATGGTCAGAGGACCTTAAGAGATATTTCTCCCAAGAAGACATACAAATTGCCAATAGATATATGAAAAGATGCTCAACTTTACCTGCTATTAGGGAAGTGTAAATCAAAACTACAATGAGATAACCACCTCACAACTTTTAGAAGGGCTGTTATGAACAAGACAAGTTGGAGAGGCTGTGGAGAAAAAGCAACCCTCATTTACTACTTGTATGAGTGTAGACTGGTACAGCTCCTTTGGAAAACAGTATGGGGACTCCTGAAAGAATTGATAGAGTTAGCATATGATCCAGCAACCCCTCTTGTATCTACCTGAAAACTTTGAAAACGATTTATTTGCAAAAGTATGTGCACCCCTATGCTCATTGTAGCATTATGTATGGTGGCCAAGACATGAAAACCACCGAAGTGTCCTTTGATATATGATTGGATAAAGAAGTGGTACAGATATGCTATGGAGTACTACTCAGCCATAAGAAAAGATGAAATACTGCCACTTGTGACAACATGGCTGGATCTTGAGAATATCATGCTAAGCAAAGTAAGTCAGAAAAGTTAAGAACCATAGGATTTTACTTATATGTGTGATATAAAACTGAAAGCAACAAATGAACAAATAAGAAGTATGAATAAACAAAAACTTCTAGAGACAGATGATAGCAAGGAGGTGACCAGAGGGAAGGGAGAGGAGGGGGTAGTAAAGGGGAAATGGGGTCAAATATGTGATGACGGAGGAAGATTTGACTTTGGGTGGTGGACTCACAGTGCAATATACAGGTGATGTATCATAAAAATGTGCACTTGAAACCTGTATGATATCACTAATCAGTGTCACCCCAATAAGCTAAATTGAAAAGTAAAAATTTATAGTTTTAGAAAATGCCTTGTTTGTACTAAATACTTTCTGCAATAACATTATAGATTCTAGGCCCAGTGAACTTCCAGGCTAATTTACTCTACCTCTTCAATTACTTTCTGAAAACCTAAAGGGTGTTTTATCCATTTAAACATTTATTAAAATAATCCTATGAAAACTATAGCATTTCTTTGGATAGCATGAGTTTAATCTGCCAGTACTTCTAACTGCAAGCCGTAAAGTTAAATATTATATTGGACCCCATGACACTATCACTTCTGAAAGACAAAATGTTCAAAAATGGCAATCTCATGTGACTAAGTATCTAAAGTTATATTTTGAATAGTCAATCTAGAGAACACCATTTATTAATAAATATAATTATAAATTATAATGATTATTGTAGAATAATATAGTTATATTTATATGTTTTATTTTATGCCTCATCCAGCTGCCTACCTATGAATAACTTATTGCCATCTACTGTGAGTTGCTTTTGGAAAATTTCTCAAGGAGAACTATTAAAATTTGGTGAAAAGCAAAGAAATACTGTCTTGTATTCCAGAAGAAGCATTTGATTCCTGATTTTTTTTCCTTCACATTTTTCCTATTTCTTGATAGTTTCTTTGATCTATTCAACACCTTAAATACATCAAAACCAAATCAGTAAAACTTATGAAATATGCAGATTCATTTCGGACTTCTTTTCTGCTATATACATTTCTTTACACTATTAGGGTTTGTTTAGGCAGGCAGATTACAGCTTCAAGCACATAAAAAGCCACATAAGTTATATTTTATACAAAATGCTTTATGTCTTCTTAAGCACTGCTGATAGTTACTAAGAGAAACTAGGATTTCCTAAGTGGGGTTCAAACCAAACCAAAACAACTTTTCATCAAATGTCCGTGTTAAAATGCTGCTTTAGATCTTAGCTGAAGTTTGGACACATGAATCAGATTTTACCTAAAGAAAATCACAAGTAATCATCACAATCTCTAGAACATTTTTGAAGCATTACAGGAACCAGAGTTGGACAAAAGAAAATTTAATTTCTCATAATTTTTTAAAACTAAAATAGTAGACTGGGATCTTCAAATGTAAAATCACAAAAGACAACAAAATGAATTTTGATATTCTATCTGGCCACTCTATTTGAAATCTTGAATTTCTACTTTCCCCATGCAGCTATATGATTGACATCCATGTGTATGGAACAGGTACCCTACTCACATGACAGATAGCTGCAATCAGGAAAACAGTAGGCACATCAGAGTTCAGTATGAGGAAAACAGGAAACAAATTATTATGGTCAGTTTCCATTAATTTTAGTCTCTAGCACATTCCCTTTCATTTAAAATGTTAAGATGTATATGAGGTCTGTTCAGGAAAAGCCCAGCCATTGTTAATATAATGAGGACAGTTTATGCATCATCGATGACACCTGGCAGCCAAGGAGAGTGGACTGGAATGTGCATGTGGGAACAATAACGACTTCACTATTCTAGTCAGTGGGGCCCGTAGACACTGTTGAGTGAGCATGGGCACTGTGTGGCTGTTGCATTCAAATTGACTGAGTAGAGCAACAAATCTGCATCAGATTTTGCCTTAAGCTTGAACACTACTCTAGGAAAATTATTCAGATGATTCAGAAGGATGCAGCTTTGGGCAACTGGTGATTGGCAGCTTTATACAACGTGTCCACTCATGTATCACGTCTTGGGCAGAGTTTTTTGGTGAAATACCAAATCACCCAGTGACTTAGCTCCTCTACAGCCCAGATTTGTTGCCCTGCAACTTCGGTTTTTTTCCCAAAACTAAAATCCCCCAATGAAAGGGAAAAGATTTCAGACCATCAACAGGACTCAGGAAAATACGACAAGGCAGCTGATGGCAATTGGGAGAACTGTGTGAGGTTCCAAGGTGCCTACTTTGAAGGGAACCGAGGTGTCATTGTCCTATGTACAATGTTTCTTGTATCTTATATCATCTTCAATAAATGTCTCTATTTTTCATATTACATGGCTGGATACCTTCTGGACACACCTTGTATAAATTATTAGCAAGCGTACTTTAAATAATAGCATTCAATCTCTTTTTCCAGCTTATGCCCATTCTTTAACAACATATTTCCATAATTAAAAAGATAAAGATCGGTGAATAAACAAGCAAGGTAGGATATTATGTGAAGACTGATTTACTTTTTAACGTATTCTAAGTCAGCTATCAGCAGTGTCAAACTCATTTTCACTTGGGGCCATATCAGCCTTATGGTTGCCTTCAAAGGGCCAAATGTAATTTTAAGACTTTATAATTGTAACTACTCCTTAACAGTTAAGCCAGAGCTCGGTGCTGCCACTGGGTAGAAACAAGGTGCCAGGCTGGATAAAACAAGGTGGAGGGCTGGATTTGGCCTGTGGGCCTTGTGTTTGTCACCTGTGCGCTAAACCAACATGGTCAAGTCAGACCTCACTGAAAAGAAATGGTATTCAATTCTTTTAGCTCTGCCCCTAAATAACTCTTCACACTACCTGTTTGACACTGCATGGTTGTGAGATGTGTGTACTGTGTATGTGTAATTGATGCTGTAGGCTTAGAGTTTTCTTCCTCATTCCAACAATGGCCCATACTCCCTGAAGAACTCTCACCTTGACACTGGGAAGATGGGGATAGTGAAAAGGGAAAATGCTTCTTTTTCTAACATGGAGAAGGGATGGAATTGGATTCATTAGAACACACTGTGATTGTGTGCATGTGCACATTAATATATTTTCAAAAAAATGTTCATAAGATAAATGTGTATAATGCTGTTGACCCTGTTTCAGGTAGTTTGGATTGCTACTTTGTTCTAAAGAGTCACAAATAATCTAGATAGCTCAAGTGGTTCTAATTCCTCCACCACCTTTGGTCAACTGCTGATGGCCAGGATTCTCATAACCAGACTGGCTGCTCAGGACTTTGTGTAGCAGTTTCTAGGCAGTTCCTCGGAAACATGCGCTGTATGTGTGAGTGGTGGTATTCTTACTGTCTTATTTGGTATTTCTGACCCAGTACAGTTTTTTATTTTACCTCTAAGGAGCCAGGGTAGGAGAGATTTTTTGACATTTATTATAATATGAGTGTGCTATATTCCTGGCCAGGCACTTTGCTAAGCATGTTATAACTCTTACTTCATTCACTCCTGAAGCAAACTTCATGGCGGTGCTATCTTCGATTTACAGATGAGGCAGTTGAGTCCTGTAGAGACTAAACTACGTGCTTAGGACACAAAAGGCAAGTGAGGACTTAAGTTCAGCAAGGATAACTCCGCATCTCTTACTCTGAAACACTTCACTGTGCTATCTTGATTTTGCCCAGGTCGGCGGTGTCAGAATTAGGGCCCTACTTTTGGCTTAGAATCTACTGTTTTTCCACTAATTAAATCTTAGTGATCACAAAGAATAATAGATAAAGGAGGGCTTAACATTTTTTTTTTTATTGTAAGTACTAGTCTCTGGAAAAATTGAGCCATGGACATTCGCTCTGGAAAAGGGCTTCTACCGTTACTACCCCCGCTATCCTTTCCATGCTCATGCTCTCCCTCCACTGTTCTTAGTAAAACACAGCTGTCTATCCTATGATTAAACAACTGTAGGAACTCCAAACCTATCACTATGTAAAGAAACAATATTTTATATACCTATACGTGATATTATTTTGAATTGAAGTCATCTGCTTTATGAATCCTGCCGATTCTCATGTTAGGAATATGTCAACGCATTATTTCAGGTCAAAAACCATTCAGAGATGCCATTTAGTGGAAAGAGCATTCCTCGGGAGATCAGGTAACTCACTTCCAGTCCCGGTTTTACTGCCCATCACTTTTGAACCTTGTGAATAGATTACACATTTGACTGAGGATTCTAATTTCTAAAATTATTTAATATCTGAAACAACTACTTCAGTCTGTTCAGTTCAGTAAATGTTATTGGGGTATTTTGCATGATGGACATTGTAGGGAGTAGTGATAGTGAGATGAATAAACCAGAATTGTTGTTGGTGTTGGAAACTGACATATGTATGTAGATACCTGTGAATAATGCCGCTAAAGTTTTGCTGTTATATAATATGATAAAAATAGTGAGAGGGGGCATGGAGAAGAAACAACACATTTAGTGTGATTCTGATCCTCAAGTAAGAATAAGTGCTCATGTGCTTTGAGAAAAAACTACAAAAAGACATGAAAGTATTATAACTATTATCATTTCCCTGTATGTGCTGCTTAGCCTCTTAGCACCAGAAAACAGAAATTCAAGGAGTCT
>PVKM010041567.1:0-13083 GCA_004027735.1 Carollia perspicillata
TGGATTCCAGGGAGGGGGTGTGGATTGCAGGTAGGGGGTGGATTTGGCGGGGTGGTGGTGTGAGTATGGGGATAGGAGCCTTGGACTCTGACAGCACAAGGGTTAGGAAAAAATGAGTGGCACCAAATTCAGGACAAGGACCTTAGAGCAGGTGGTGAGCCCTGGGAGGCCTGGCTGCCGTGTGCAGGTGCCTGGGACATCCCGTAAGAGGGCTTCCTGCAGTCTCTTGACCTGGCCTAGAGTTGGTGAGACTGGACACAGAGAGGGTGTGAATTTGGGAGTTGTCACATCTTCACCCACCAGGGTTGTCCCCACGTCCCTATGCAGAACCCACTGTTCCCTGCAGCTGTGCTTCGTGCCCTCCCGGCATCCTCTTCGGGTGTCCCTGCCTGTTCTCAGAGCTCCTCAGACTTCAGGTCCCCAGTCTCTCCTGCCCACCTTCCCACCTCGCTGCCGACATTTGGTAACGAGACACAGATCATGGGACAGGACAGAAAGCACAGAAGCAGCCCCCAATACACGCACGTTTAGTTTATAACGAGGGGAGGTGTCCAGTCGCTGAGGCAAGGATTTATAATCGTCCAGGGATGCTGAAACAATCGGTTATTTTGCAGAAAATGTTGGGTCCTTCTTCACCCTGTATGGTAAAATAAATTCCAGATAGATTATAGAGTTAAGTAATTAAAAAAACCCAAAACAATTGGTATAAATTTATCTGATGTTAGGGTGGGAAGGTCTTTCTAAAAACAAAGCCTGTAAAGAAACTAGACAATAAACTGTTGGACCAAAGACGTACCCTTTATACATAACCAGCCCGTAGAGTATTAAAAGTCAAGTGAAACTAAAGAATCGCAGCACATAGGACAAAGGGCTAATGTCCTTACTTCATAAAGAATTCCAGTAAAGCACTGAGAAAAGCATGGTTTAAACAGCTCCAGGACATGGAGGGGGCATGAACAGGCCCAAGACCAGACACGCGAACGTTGTTTAACATCACTGATAATCAAAGAAGGGACTTAAATATTTTCGAGTTACCAAACTGGCTGAGGAATTATCCACTGTCTGATGATACCCAGTGTTACCGAGGTTTTGGGGAACTATCATACACTCTGCTTGGCAGCGTAGATTGGTGTAGCCTTTTGAAGGAAAACGGCAGAATATGTCAAGCATTAAAAATAAATACTTAGTTGAAATAATCAGATTTTTACACAAATTTATGCTAAAAAATGTACGTGGCACTACCATTTAAAAGGGGAGAAAATTGGAAAAAATACAAATAACTGTGGCGGTCCATGCAAGAGACCACTCTGTGGCCACAAAAGATTATGTTTTAGAAAGATTTTTAATACATTTAGAGAAAAGTTGGTGACAGTTTGTTGGTTTAAAAAAAAACAAAAAATAATCGCAGTATGATTCCCACTTTGTTTTTAAAACACATGTAGCAATGACCTAGCTTCAGTGGCTGGTGGGCTGGAGCGAGCACGTCCCACCCTGCCTCTCCCTGAGCGTGGCTGCTGCCCCAGGACAGGGTGCAGGGAGCGGCCGCTTGAGAACGTGGAAAAACTCATTTCCGAGCCGGTAGGTTGGGAAAGACCAGAATTTGAGGCACCACTTGCCTGGCCTTGAGTCGATCATTTGTTCCTTCTCTGGTTCTGTCTCAGCATATATAACCTGAGAAATTTGGAGAAAAAGGACTGTTGACTTTAAAAATATAAGTCAGTTATTTTACCAGCAAAAATCAGTTTATTCAGGAACAGCAACAAATTGAAATTTGGGACAAGCAAGCTGTGGCGAAGCCATCAGCGAGTCCAGCAAAGGAAGGAGCATTGTTTTATGGAAAAAGGAGGAAGTTGGGAGGGATTGGAGGTACTGTTTGATAATTTAAGAATAAAATTAAAAATTACACGTATATAATTTTCACATTCGTGTGTGCATTTGAAGAAAAATTCTTGAAGATAAACCTCCTAGTGGTAGGTCCCTTACTGGGTGCTGGGTTTAGTCGTCATTTTAATTTTTATCTGTACCTGTCTGAGTTTTCTGAAGTGTCCCATACCGAACATGTATTACTTTTATAATAAAACCTTCCCAAGGTTAAGGGGAACAAAACCCTCTGTGCCTTCTCACCCGCTACGGGATGAAGGGTCCCTGGCCTCCGCCTTGCTCCCTGGCACACCCTCTGTTCAGCCACCGAGCCGCGTTCTCTGTTGTAGGCGACACATGCCGCCTGTGTCTGGGGGCTTTCTGAGGGACACGAGGTGGTGTTTGGCTGCCCTTGTGACTTAAGCACTGCATGAACCTCTGTGGTAGTCCTGCTTTGGCCTGTCACGTTTTTAAGCAGCGATTTTGGTCAACTTAAAGGGTTGTGAGTATTCTGAGAATACCCCAAGTTGGTTTCATTTGCAGTTAAAACCCTGCAGCACTTAGGGTCTTATAAAAATGCAGTGGTAACTACTGAGTGGCTGGAGTGGGACGAGAGTGAAGATTTATCCTGACCTTTAGCCACACCTCAGTTATGAATCCAGTGCGAAATGATGGGACTTAATAAACCCTGGCTGTGATAGGAGGTGACCACGTGTAGACAGGAGATAGAGTCTCCAGGACGCATTGGGTGAGCGGCACTTCCCGGGCTGGTAATACGCTTGAGGGTGAAACTCGGAAGGATAGATCCCAGGCCGTCTGAGTGCAGCGGAAGATCTGTGCAGCCACCCTGCACAGTTACCCTGTCTCCCGTGCGTGTGTCTCTCCCTCCTGTGCAGTTCGAGTTCATGATCGAGTCCATCCTCTACGCCCGGGACGCGTGGCTGAAGGAGGGCGGGGTCATCTGGCCGACCACGGCCGCGCTGCACCTGGTGCCCTGCAGCGCCGACAAGGACTACCGCAGCAAGGTTCTCTTCTGGGACAACGCCTATGAGTTCAACCTCAGCGCTCTCAAGTGAGTGTGGCTCCGGCACGCACGCAGGTGCCTCTGGGTCTCCCGCAGAGAGAAGTGCAGGCGTTCCTGACACAGAACAGTGTGCTCTGGTGTAGAACTTGCCAAGAATCCAAGTTTATGTCACGTGCCTGAGAATTCCGCACGTTGGCTTCGATGCCTTTAAACTGGTGATGGCTGCCATGGGAATTCAAATGTGTTTTGCAGCGTGAGTTCCCAAATATAACGGGCCTTGAAAGTGAGGCCTTTATAAACGTGTGGGCCATCGAATCATTGCACCCAGCCCAGATCCCAAAGGGAACATGGAGGGGAGGTCCTGGTAGGGTCGTTCTGTAGTTCTTGTGGGAAAAACGGGGGGGAGGGCTGGGCAGGTGAGGAAAAGAGCAGCGCTGCCAGGGGCTAACGTCTGTGATGCAGCCGGGGGAGGCGAAGCAGTTCGGTCCTGCGCCCAGAGAAGACAAGTGAGCAGAGCCGGGCGGGAAGCGCCCATGGAACAGCAGCCTGGGAAGGGTGGGGCGTGAGGGCTGAGGCAGCAGGTCGTCCTGGGACCATCAGCCGGCCCCTTGGAGAAAGTGCTCCTCTCTCACACCACACGTTAAAGTTTAATTCCGTGTGGATTTGAGAGTTTAGTGTTAGAATTCTGGGGGCCCGTGTATCAGATCCTACATGGAAAGAAAGTCAGCAGAAACAAAGAAAGGGGTGCTGGACTTAGGTTTAAAAACCAGCAGCATCTATGTGTCAGAAAAGGGCAAAAATACAATGAAGAAGGCACCGACTACTTAGAGAACGTGACTGGCCGACACATTTTAGAGTCAGTCAGGAACAGATGGATATCCCAATGAAACTACAGTCAAGTCACAGAGATGGGCAAGTCACTCACAAAAAAAGATTAACCAGTGAATGCAGGGTGGGACAAAAGTGGGTTTAAAGTGTTCACATGAAAAATAATTCATAACGCAAGAATAAACTCTTTGTTTCTCATACTCACGACTGTAAACCTCCTTTTGTCCCATCTTGTATTTGAAAAACATCGCAGCGCTATTAGTAATTAAAACAAATAAAACAAATGCCATCTTTGCTCACCAGGTAGGCAAAGATTAAAGCAGCAGCCTGTGCTGCCGGCGCCACAGGTATGATGGGAGAGGGATGGGCACCACCTGAACAGAGCTGTGGGTGTGGGCACCTTGCCCACGGGCGTCCGGGGCCCCCTCCCATTACTGTCAGAGCCTCCGGCCCTGGAGTACTTGTCACAGGGTCAGGGCGCGCTTGTGCGCCTGCAAAACACAACGGCCGTCCTAGGGAACATGGTCACATTGCCGTATAGCCAGCTGATGGGGTATTGGACAGCTATTTAAAAGACCCACGTGATATCAGAGTTAAGGGTCAGTAAAGGGTATTGGAGTTAAAGAGATGGTGAAACTGGTAGGACACAAGCTGCCCAGACGGCTTCTATTTTGTACAAATATAAATATATCAGTGTCTGTGGAGGAGCGAAGTGACCACATGTATCAAAATGCCAAGGGAGGAGTGTGCTGAGCTTCCCAAATTCCTTATAAGTGCATAATTACTTTTCTCAGGAAAAAATATTAAACTATGCACGTAGAGGTGTTTTATTGTTTACTTTCATTTCTGCTTCAGAAGCTACTGCTGTGCTCAATTCTTGACGCATTTCTGTGGTGAATCACCGATTACTTTCTAGCAGGCACGGGGCTCAGCCTTTGAAATGGAGTGTTAGGCAGAGGACGCCACGCAGAGGGCCGCGCGGGAGGTCCAGCTCGGTCTCCTGAGAGTCAGGCCCACGTGGCTGCCTTTGGTCCTGCCGGTTCCTTGCACGTGTTACAGTGTGACCTGGAACAGAAGTAGTTGTTATTTGCTGTGATTATAATAGGAGACCCAGGAAAGGTATTTTGTGATAAAATAGATTATAAGAGTAAAGAAAACACACTCCAGCCCTGTATCTTCTGGGCGTTTGGCGAAGATTGGTTTCCTGTGTGTTTAGGCCTCACGGAGAGGACCAAAGGGAAGGGCCCCATTACTTGCACACTTGGGTTGCCTGTCGGCCAGGGGGCCCGCAGGGAGGGTTGGAGGGGGGCCCTCAGGGCTGCAGACACTGGTTTAGAATCCTTGCTAACACACAGAAGAGGAAAAGCATGCCCTGTTGTCACACGTGTGTGACAGAGCCTGAGGTACTGGTGATGACTTTGAGTAATGACTTTGACCTTTCCCCCAGATCTTTAGCAATTAAGGAGTTTTTTTCAAAGCCCAAGTATAACCACATTTTGAAACCAGAAGACTGTCTTTCTGAACCGTGCACTATATTACAGCTGGACATGAGGACGGTGCAGATCGCTGATCTGGAGGTGAGATCGGGTCATTGGTGTGCACACGCGTGAAACTTGTTCTGCAAATAAATGTATTTATATACTTGTTGCTATCGATTTTCCCCACAGTCTTTTTTCTCATGATCTATTCTGATTTTCTTTTATATTTTTACATTATTGTATTACTAGTTAACCTCTTTAACCTCTTCCATTATTTTTAAATTTATGTTTGATATCAGCATCTTGAGATTCAAATTATATCCAATTTCATGATGAAATTTTTTAAAAAAGATTCTATTTACTTATTTTTAGAGAGAGGGAGAGGGAGGGAGAAAGAAGGGAAACATTGTTCTGTTGCCTCTCACACCCCCCCAACTGGGGACCCGGCCCACAACCCAGGCATGTGCCCTGGCTGGGAATCGAACCTGTGACCTTTTTGGTTTGCAGGTCGGCACTCAATCCACTGAGCCACACCATCCAGGGCCTTGGAAGAATTTGAATTAAAATTTCTTTCTAAGTTTTTTTAGCTACATGTGGTGACGAAACTTTCAGTTCTTTCTTCCACTTACGCGCGCTCACGATGAGGCGGCGTGTGTGGGTTCAGGACGGCCCCAGGTGACGGGCGCACTCTGAGACGGGGGAGTTGGAGAGACAGTGTTTGAGGACCCCCACCTGGAACTTCCATGGGCAAAACAGTGTGGAACTGAAGTTCTGGGGCTTTTGTTTTTTTTCAGCTACGGTTGTCGAGGCCCAGACTTGAACTTTCTATTTATGCAAAGAACTGAGAAGAGAAAGTAGTCATGAATTTTGGGGCAGAAAATTAGGCAAATGAGGCCTTTTCTGATTATCTGCTGCATTTGAATTCACAAGGCAGGTTTTAATATTTTACTTTCCCTAGGAGGCAATTCTATGTGGTCTTTGATGTGTTCGGCTAAACTAGCAAGTTCAGGTTTGTTTCTTAGTTACTGAAATAGGCGGCACAGGCCCTGGCTCAGTGCAGGGTTGTGGGTGTGTGGGACGTGGCCCCAGGAGGGGGCAGTTGCTGGGTCTCGCTCAGACAGCGCCCGAGGCAGCCTCGTGCCACGTGCTCACGAACCCACGTCCGTTTTCTCGTTTGGCTGGACACAGACAATGAAAGGTGACCTGTGCTTCGATATCAAGAAAGCCGGCACTCTGCACGGGTTCACGGCCTGGTTCAGTGTCCGCTTCCAGAACCTGGAGGAGGACGAGCCGCAGCTGGTGCTGAGCACAGGACCGTTCCACCCGTGAGTGTCAGTTCCCCCCCCGGGCACCCCGGTGGCCCTCCGTGGAGTGTAGAGGGTTTGCCTTCCAGTTATTGGCGTGACAGAAAAGCATGACAGAGTCGTGAATGTAAAGGTCTAGTAATGTTGAGAGTTGACCTAACATCTCTCCAGACCAAGCTGACCCCCAGGCTGGGCAGCTCTGATGTGGAGCCAGGTGTGCGGGTGGGTGGGCACTGGGGCCCAGGCCTTGCGCCCCGATTTGTCCCTGTACCCAGCTTCCTCAGGCTGCTCCTGGGCCCCCTGGATGAACAGACCCTGGGCTTAGGGAGGAGCAGGCTTTGCTTCTCAGTTGCCCTAAACGCTGCTAAAGCTTCTCATAGTTAGCAGCACTGAGGGGGCTTTTACTCCAACTCTTTTGCGGAGGGCGAATGTTTCTTGAGACACGTTCTGTGCAACAGCCTTTCGTGGCTGCACACCTGCGCCCACACCGGGGCGCCGACGTCGTCTGTTCACAGGGCTGGACACGCAGCCCGTGGAAGTGCTGCCTTCGCGTGGGGCCTTCAGGCCCCTTTCAGTACCTGCCGTCCCGGACACTCCCCTTGGGCACGGGGGTCAGCCAGAAGGGAGCAGGGGGGCGCCAGGGAGGGCTGCTGGTTGTGGCATCTGGGCCCGAAGGAGCCTGGCCGTCGTTCCATGAGAGGAGAGTGAGGCTGGGGAGCTGCTTGCCCAGAGTGCCCTGTGGGGGTTGCGGGGCTGGGACTGTGGCTAGTCCTCCTCTGAGGCCACCTCGCAGGGGTGAGCGCTCGCCTTAGGAACGGATGGTGGGCGGTGTGTGCCTGGGCCGTCCTCCATCTGAGTGTCTGCAGGCGGGTTGTCCCCACACAGGTGGTATCGAGGGCAGGGTTGGGGAGGGCATGGCACAGAGCCAAAGGATACCTGCTCAGCGAAGGGCCAGGGAGAGAGACTCCCATGGTGGCTGAGGGGGGGTGGCCCGAGAGTCAGGGGTAGGAAGAGGTAGCCAGCGTCTCAGCTGGGCAGGGCTATGGGGCCACACTAGGTGCTGGGGGAAGGCCATGTCAGGGCCACAGCCTACAGAACGTAGAGGGTCCCAGAGTGTTACTGTTTTCCCCCCAAATGTCACAGTGGTCTGGTACACATGCAGCCTAACTTTTACGGGATTGATGTGTTCTGGACTGTCTCATCAGTGTATATTTCTGCGTAGCTGCAGAAACCAGAACCGCAGGCATCAGTGGCTTAGAGAAGGAGCTGGGTGACTTGGGGCGGATGCCGCTGTGCCAGGATGCAGAGGCTGGGGTGACCCTTCGAGGGCCTGGGGGAGAGAGACCGCACAGGGACCTTGTGTCGGCCATGTGCCCCTGAGCACCCCAGTGTCCCCTGGGCCAGCAGGGTGAGCCACCCTTGCCCCTCCTGCAATCTGAGCAGTGTCTAGTAGGAGCCATGTCCTCGCTGGGCTCTGTTTGCCCTACGGTGTCCCTGAGAAGTCGGGCCCAGGGTGGGCGATCCAGTAATGCCGCCCCCATGTCTTGCAGCACCACCCACTGGAAGCAGGTGCTGTTTATGATGGATGAGCCCGTCCCCGTCTACATAGGCGATGTCCTCACAGGCTCGGTCGTGCTGCAGAGAAACCCAGTGTGGAGGAGGCACATGTCCGTCGCGCTGAGCTGGTCTGTCACTTCCGGACAAGACCCTGCATCACAGAGAGTAAGACATTTAGCTGTCAAGTCGTATGCGTGGGGCTGGTCTGGGGGATGGTGTGTGGTGGTCACAGTGTGGGTGCTCTTCCCGCCCTGGCCCGACACCACTGCCACATCTTGCCTGCACCCTTTTTCTAATCCTCGTGAAGCGAAGTGGACGCCGTTATTTCCAGAACAGAAAGCGGAGGCGTAGGAAGGTAAGCAGTTCTGTGACACACCTAGTCAGTGAGAGGAGACCCAGACCAGGCTGGGGGCCGCCCCTTCCATGCTCAGGAGCTCTGGGCAGAGAAGGGTCGGGGGGCTGAGCCATCGAGAAGGCATGCACACACCCAGTGCCCACAGGTGGTGGGTGCGGCCGGGCGGCGTGAGGGGCATGTTCTGACCAAGCGGCGGTTCGAAGACTGAAGAGCCCTCATTCCCACAAGTGAAACAGTTGTAGCTGGTGGGGGCCTTAGGCCCAGAGGCCACTGGCAAATGGATTCTCTTAAATGTAACAGGGAAAAGAAAATCATTAATTGGTTTTCTGTTTTTTTCAAAGATTTTATTTATTTTTAGAGAGAGAGGAAGGGAGGGAGAAAGAGAGGACGAGAAACATCAATATGTGGTTGCCTCTTGTGCGCCACCTACTGGGGACCAGGCCCACGACCCAGGCATGTGCCCTGACTGGGAATAGAACCAGCCACCCTGTGGTTCACAGGCCGGCACTCAATCCATGGAGCCACACCAGCCAGGGCAGTTTTCCACTATTTTTGATACCTGTTTGTGCTCTGATTTACAGTAATTTTGCAAGTTTGCTATTTAAAAAAATTCTGCACCTGAATGCCGTTCTCTCGTCCAGTGTTTAATTATTAGTAGGAAAAACTCTGTGTTTATCGAACTTCAGTGACTTATCATTTGCTTCATTTGTTTTCTTTGTCCTGCTCAGGTTGGAGAAAAAGTCTTTCCGATCTGGAGATGACAGCTGAGACGCCGCTCGGGAGCAGTGCGAGCTGCTGGAGGACTGCATATGAGCGAAGGAAGTCACGCCCGACGTGAGCGCTCGTCTTGTGACGGCCTGCGAACGCCCGCTCTGCCTGGCAGGTGGCAACGCCCTTCCCCGTGTGCTCCACAGACCGACACCCTTGGGCTGCCCTCGCCACTGTTACCGCCCGTGTCTGTCCTCTAGAGTAGGCTGTGTTTCCAGGTGTCCGCCAGTGGTGTCCACAGTGCCGCCCTCTGGGTGTTCCTAAGCTAGGTCTAGTTCCACACTCATAGGACACATGCGTCAACCTTGTACTCCTGTGAAAGTGACTGTCCGTGCATCACGTGTTAATGGTGTCCTTACTGCCCTCGGTTCGTCCCCTCGGCGTGCGGAGCGTGGGGCTGCACGGAGCCGTGCGGGACCTGGAGGTGGCCGTGCATGCGCCGGGGCTCTGCATGAGGTAGTACAGTTGTGGGGATGTCTTCCAGACCCTCCGTGTCGGCACATAGTGCATCTCAATAAATATTTTTAAACGAACGTCCCTGTGGACCTACTCTCTGCCTGTACGCTATCTGCGTAAGTATGGGCTCACGCTACGGGCACTGCTTTGTAACCCTTCTCATCTAACATTATGAAGAAACGTCCATGCCAGTGGGTACACATCCACCACGTTTTGTGTGTGTGTGATTTTGATTTTTATTTAACTTTTTACTAAAATATAAAATCCATACTTCAAACTGCACAAGTTATGAGTGTGCAGATGGATGAAATTTCACAGCGTGGACACATGTAACCAGTACGGCAGGCAAGACACTTCCACACACCCGAGGCCCCCAAGTGCCCCTTCCGCTCAGCATCACCCTCCACCCCCAGGGTCATGCCTGAGTTCTAGCACTGGGGGCCTTTGGGAGGTGACTGGGTCATCAGGGTTATTGTCCATCATAATAGGATTAGTGCCCTCGTGAAGGAGACCCCAGAGAGAGCCTGGCCCCTTCGCCATGTGAGGACGCTGTGAGAAGGCAGGTGGTCATCTATGAACCATGAAGCGGGCTTTCACCGGACCCCGAGTGGGCTGTTTTCTTGGTGTCGGACTTTAGCCTCCAGAGCTGTAGGGAATAAGTGCCGTCTGAGCCACCCTGGGTGGTCTAAGACAGTCCTCCTTTGTGTCTGCCTGCCTTAGTTCACGCTGTATTTGTGAGAACCTTCCACGAGTTCTGTGCAGTGAGTGTGGTTGCCTTCTCATGCTGTGTAACATTCTACTGTATGAATGCACCTTAGCTTACGTGTCTTAACTCACTGTTGGGCAGTTGGGTTGTTTCCAGTGTCTAGCCATTCTGATTGGTGCACATGTAAACTTTTGTGTGTGTGTGTGTTTTGGTGCATGCTTCTGCTGAGTATACACTAAGGAGCTCAGCTTTGCTAGAAATGATCAGACAATTTTTCAAAGTCCACACTCTCATCAACACCGACTGTCGTGTGTTTCTCATTTTGCCTGTTCTGGTGCGCGTGTGGATGTAATCGCATCACCTTGACGGCCACTGCAGCTTCGTGTGTTCATTGGCCATTGGCTACCCTGCTTTTGAAGTGCTTGTTCAAGACTTTTGCTCATTTTACTACTAGGGTTGTTTTTTTTCCCCAGCTAATTTTGCAGGGGTTCTTGATAGAATCTGAGTAGGAGTCCTTCATCATATACAGTGGTACCTCGGGATTCATTGCTAATTCGTTCTGATGAGTGGCGAGCAAGTGATGATTGATAAAGCATTTTCTCTTGTGGGGTGGCGACGTGACTCATACAGGTTCTAGCAAGTGCGATCAGTGGTGAACGAGCGCTCAGGGCTGAAACATTTTTTATCATCAAAATGCTACGAGGACCAGGTTTGACGGGTTTTGAGGCTGGCGACTGCCAAGGTACCACTGTGTTTATTTTGTGACTATCTTCTACTCTGTGGCTTGTTTTTCACTTTCTTTAGAATATTTTTATAAACAGAAGTCCTTAAGTTTCATGTTGGCCAGTTTGACATTATTTGTCTTTTATGGTTAGCACGTCTTGTGTCTCGTTTAAGAAATCTGCCTATTCCGAGATCATAAAGGTACTCTGCATTCTCTGCTATAGCTCATACTGCCTTAGCCTCTGCACTTGGACCAGCCTTCCCCCTGGAATTGGTTTGTGCTAATGTGAGGGAGGGGTTGAGATTTATTTTCTTCTATGAGGTAGAAGGTTGGATCATGGACTTTCAGCGTTTTTCCTTTTCTAACACATGCATCAAAAACTGAATTTTCCTCTAGAATGGCTTTAGCTGCAACAACAGTATATTGATGTATTTTCAGTATCATGCAGTTGGAAATACTTTCACATTTTTGTTATGATTTCTTCTGTTGGTACCATGAGTTTTTCAGAGGTGTGTGGCTTAATTTCAAAAGGTGGGATTTTTAGTTCTCTCTTCTTGTTGATCTCTAGCTTGATTTCACTATGGTTAGAGAGCACACTGAGTGATTTCAGTGCCTTGAAACTGTTGAATCCTGTTTTATGACTTAACAGTGGTCAGTTGTACTCATGTGCACTTGAAAAGAGTGTGTGTTCAACTGCCTTTGAGTGTGTGCAAAGCTCTAAACGTGTCATGCATCTCAGCTTTGTTAATTGTGTTGTTCAGAGGGTTGGCCCATGACTGATATTTTTGTCTGCTTGTTCTGTTGGCTTTGAGTCTGTCTGTCTTCGTCAGTGGCTTTGTCTTGCTCAGGCTGCCATATCAAAATGCCATAAGCTGGGTGCCTTAAACAAAAGAAATCTCTCTCTCAGGGATTTAGTTCTGGAGGCTGGGAGTCTATGATAAAGGTGCTCGCCACTTTGGTTCCTGGTGAGGGCCCTGGTCCTGGCTTACAGACTGCCACTACTCACTGTGTCTTCACGGGACAGAGAGAGGGAACTCTCTGGCATCTCTTCTTATAAGGACACTAATCCTCTTGGATCAGGGCCCCACCCTTATAACCTGTTTATTTATTTACTTTTTAAAAATATATTATATTGATTATGCTATTACAGTTGTCCCATTCCCCCCTTCATTCCCCTTCACCCCATCTCCCACCCACATTCTCCCCCTTTATAATTCATGTCCATGTGCCATAAGTTCTTTAGCTTCTACATTTCCCATACTATTCTTGCCCTCCTCTTGTCTGTTTTATACCCACCGTCTATGCTACTTATTCTCTGTACCTTTTTCCTCTCTCTCCTCTTCCCATTCCCCTGTTGCTAACCCTCCATGTGATCTCCATTTATGTGGTTCTGTTCCTGTTCTAGTTGTTTGCTTAGTTTGCTTTTGTTTTTGGTGTGGTTGTTAATATCTGAGTTTGCTGCCTTTTTACTGTTCATATTTTTTACCTTCTTTTTCTTAGATAAGTCCCTTTAACATTTCATATAATAAGGGCTTGGTGATGATGAACTCCTTTAACTTGACCTTAACTGAGAAGCGCTTTATCTGCCCTTCCATTCTAAATGAAAGCTTTGCTGGATAGCGCAGTCTTGGATGTAGGTCCTTGCCTTTCATGAGTTGGAATACTTCTTTCCAGCCCCTTCTTGCCTGTAAGGTCTCTTTTGAGAAATCAGCTGACAGTCTGATGGGAACTCCTTTGTAGGTAACCGTCCCCTTATCTCTTGCTGCTTCTAGAATTCTCTCCTTCATTTTAATCTTGGGTATTATAATTATGATGTACCTTGGTGTGTTCCTCCTTGGGTCCAAGTTCTTTGGGACTCTCTGAGCTTCCTGGACTTCCTGGAAGTCTATTTCCTTTGCCAGAGTGGGGAAGTTCTCCTTTATTATTTGTTCAAATAAATTTTCCACTTGTTTCTCTTCCTCTTTCCCTTCTGACACCCCTATAATTTGGATGTTGGAACGTTTAAAGATGTCCTGGAGGTTCC
>PVKM010041569.1:0-13085 GCA_004027735.1 Carollia perspicillata
GAGGTAAAAGAGGGTGTAAGGGGCATAAACAGTAAAGGAAGGCAACTTGACTTGGGTTGGTGAACATACTATACAATATACACCTGAAACCTATGTATCCTTATTTATCAGTGTCACCCAAACTGAATTTAATTCAGTTTTTAAAAAGGGGGGGACAAAGAGTGAAAGAAGAGGGGAAAAGGAAAGAAAAATCCATCTGCTATCACATTCCTAATCCCATTCCTAATCCCATTCCTGTATCTGTACAGACAGACAATCAGGTAAAGAAGCTTCTGTAGGTTAGCTGAGACACCCAACCATGCTAAAGTTGTATGGATAAATGTGTACCTAATTTTCAAGTAAACTAAAACCAACATTACATAAGCACTGTATATCCCTTGCAGAATATCTAATATTAAGAATTCTTTAAAAATTACATTAAACTTGACTTTGGGGTAAAAAAAAGAACTGATACTTTTAGACCACAACCCTCAAGGATCCTCTTGTCTCTGCATCAGGCCACAGATCAACATCTACTAATTTACAGATTGAGAATAATAGAGGGAATATAGGGGAATGTTTATGTTGGCCAAAAATTAATAATTCATAGTAAATGACCAATAACTATGAGAATGTTAAACTGGCCTAAATGACAAGACTTATGGTCAAATAATGATGAGGCATATCCTTTAAGTAATATACTGACTGTTCACATTAAAAGTCTGAAAAGAATCCAATAACAAATGCTCTAAGCAAGAAAAAAGAATTAAAGGCATATTCATGTGTTCGCATACACACAAACACAAAGGGCCAGTACATACATAGCAGTATGGTAAAAATTTAAATCACAGTTGGCTTAACCTCTTAGAAATTTTATTTCAGTGATCATCCTTTATAACCATAGAAAAGAGTTACTATTTCAAAAAGTATACATGAAAGGTCTTGCACTCCTTTCATCTGGACATGAAAGATTTAATTATTTTATTCCAAATTCATTGTCTAATCATCTTAAATTCTCTAATATTCTTTGGGCTATTTTATGTTGATAAATTTTGGTTTCTGAAATACAGAAGGGAAATAAAGAATAAGGCTACAAAAACTGGTAACTGAATGTTACCTTACTATTAAAAATACAAGTACATGAAATAACTATATGTAAAATGCCTACCAAAGTAGCAGGAATTTAATAGTTGCTAAGTAAATGACAATTATTATTAAATAAGAAAGTACCAGTGACCAAAGTTAATGATCTCAGAAGTTAGAAATAAAGGTTCAAAATCTACCATTTAATAATTGAGATCAGAGCAGAGATAAAGCCTGTTTTTTTACTTGCAAAATGGGTTTTGGGAAGATTAAATTAGACAACATGCCTAAAAGTTTAGCACAATAAGGCACACAGGAAGCATTGGATAATCAACAACTATTTACTTTCAAACACTCCCTTTTCTGAAATCATAGCACATTGCATATAACACTATTACTAATCTTTATCATGTTGGGCTATTGATCTGAGAACTTACTTCTGTTTTCTCAGAAGAGAAAAACTCTTTGAGGCCAAGATTTCATTAATTCATTCATAATTACATTCCAAGAACAGTGTCTCCTATGGCACCCAGTAAATATCCTCAATGAGTCCGTCACACTCAGCCATTTTTAAAAACTAGAGCATGTTATTTTCCTCTTCAGTGCAGCTTTCCCTGCTCCACTCATAAGGGCTTACACATGGCAGCCATTGCACCATGTGCTTTAAAATGCATGATCAGCCCTGACTGGTGTAAATCAGTATGTTGGGTGTTGACCCTCAAACCAAAAGGTCAATGGTTCAATTCCAGGTCAGGGCACATGCCTGGGTTGTGGGCCAGGTCCCCCATTGGGGACATGTGAGAGGTAAACTGATCAACGTTTTGCTGGCACATCGAAGTTTCTCTCTTCCTCCCTCCCTTCCCCTCTCTCTAAAAATAAATTTTAAAAAATCTTTTAAAAAATGATCACTTTTAAATCTCACCATACCAAAAAAGGCAGGTAAGCTTATTATCCCCACATTTCAGTAAAGGAAAAACACTTAGATCTAAGTTCAGTAAGTGGTACAAGGTCATTCAGTAAGTGGGTGATGGAGCCTGAAATCACACTGTGTCCTTCCTGAGCTATTTTAACTACTATTCTACACTTCTATCCCCAACAACAGTAATCATTTGTAGCCACTACCTGTAAAATTCAACACTTTTGTGTCCTGCTTTGTTTCACCCCTGTACCTAGGACTTACCTGGGTCCTTACTTTTATCCCAAGGTCTTATATGACTTATCAGCAACTCAATTTCCCCTTATGAGAATGGGAAAGCTTCTTATTATATCCCTAATATAGTTCAGGTCTGCATACAAAGTGAAGATTCAAAACATGTTTGCAGAACATATTTCTAATCAACTTTATAAGCAATGATATCCTTTCTTCAAATAAAATATTATTTAGAAGTCCAATATTATGAAGAGAAAAAACATCTGCTGGGTGAGTTAAGCAGCCCAGAGACTCTATTCAGTTCTCCACTTACTCGACAAAAATGTGTGCTGTAAGTTCACTTACTTCACAGGGGCTCGAGCATAAACCTGAAGCCAGTCAGGGATTTCTGCGGTATGATATGGATTTGCAGGTACCAGAAGGGACTGATTTCTTTCAGTTTGTTGTGGCTGGTAGGTGACAGGAGGTGGTTGATCATACCGAGGTACACTAAGAAGAAAGAATTGACATTCATTAGAGTCAAGGTCCTAAATCTAAACAAGAACTACAAAAAACAAATAATATTTAAGCATTTTTTAAAATGAGCCTCCTGACCAAACTGAGTTCCTTCTACCACCTAATAAAGTCTAAAGTCTGGCATTAAAAAAAAAATCACACTATAGGGAAATTAAAATCCACCTTCTCTCAGAAACTAGCAGGTCACTAGTGATGGGTATAAACTAAGTTAAATCTTTACATGTTTTTAAAAAATTTCTTCTGGCTGGTATTTAGTTTTCTCAAGGATGACTTCAAAGTCTATTAAAAAAAGTTGGAGCTAAGTTGTAATCTTTATACAGAAACTTAAACAAGAACCATAAATTCCTGTAATTACTAGTAATTAGCTGTAAATTTATGTTGGAAAGGTTGATAAATTTCTCTCACAATGACAATGGATATTTTTCTTCCTCCTTTAGGCTGAAAAGGAGGTTTGAAATATGTCGTACAGTAGGAGTACTTGAAATATCCACATTAACTGTAGTATTTCCTTTCTGCTTTTACGACCTTCAGAGAACATACAGGAGTTTAGAGTTTATTAAAACCTATTTTAAATCAGACTTTTTTTTTTAAAGCATGCTTTTAATTAATTCTACTAGCCTGTACATGTTGGGGGCAGAAAGAGAATAGCAACCCAGGGAAGGAGCTACTATACAGGAAAATGCGAAGGAGAGCACTGAACTATCTGAAGGTGAATTCTGGAGGCCAAAATGGTCTATTCCAAGATTGGAGACAAAACTGTAAGTGGGCCTGCCTTCCAATATTAAGATTTATGTGTATAGCAGAAAAGGTCATTGCAATACTAATCTGAGATTAAAAGAAGTGTTAGATTTAGACTGTTTAACAATTTAAAAATCAGTGTATGAAAATGGCACTGAATTTTATCTTTAATTTTTCTTTCATAAGGAGGTGCAAAGCGAAATATTCTTTGATAGCACAATTGGGGTGGGGGAGAACTGAGGCTCTGAAGTGAGGTACGCCTAGAGCAGACAGCCATTTAGAAATTATATGAATGTAGGCTAAACTGCTTTACTTCTCTAAGCCTCAGCCTCCTTACTTATAAAACAGAATAAATTCATACCAAAGATAATCGTCCTCATGATTAAGCGACCAAAAGTAAGTCAAGAGTTCTGTATAAGGATTAGTACAATATGGACAATCAAACAGCTATTAATACTACCTACCTTTGTGAGCTTAAGGGAGGTGTTTATTCTCTCCTGTTTAATGTCTACAGAGTTGCAGAGAAAAGCAGATACACTAATTATGAAAATGCTTTTTAACTATAAACATTGTGTAGTAATGTAAGGTTAATGATGATGAACAGAAACTTAAGCTCAATATACTCTCAAGTCTGGTTCTCTGAACCACAAAGTTCTCTGCTACCTGATGAAGCTATAATCATATTTTTTTCCATTGTTCAATAAACATCTGCTACACTCCCACTTTGTGCCCATCTCTGTGTTGGGTGCTGGGGACACTGCAGGAATACGAGGGGCTCTGAATTATTACCCCCATGTCTCAGGCCTGAAAATGGAGGCCAGGGAGTCAGAATCTTGTCTGAGATGGTACAGAGAGTAGGCAAAGGGGCCAGAGCCCAACATAGGCAGACTGGTTGGTCTGGTTCTTCTAAAGGGATAACTTCAGTTGTTCAGTAAAAAATGACTGAGTGCCACTAAATGGAATCACAGGAAAAAACTGCTTTTCAAACTTGAATTAATAAGTCCAAATATGTATGTAAAAATGATTAAAATACAATGATAAAGTTTAGTTTTCTAGGCAATATTAAAATGTATTTTCATGATTTTTTTATTTTAATTGTTGTTCAAGTACAGTTTTCTGTCTTTTACTCTAAAAAATGCAAATGTCTGCTATAACCAAAGATCTGTACTATGCTAGATGATACTAAACAACATATTAACATGCTGATGATATTCTATACATTTTTAATTTTATGGTCCAGTTCTTGAGAGCTCAGATGTAGTTAATTAGGAATACTTGCAAATTCATTATTAAATCAATACTAGCTTTTTATATGCTTTGAAATATAGAGAGTATTTAATACATTTACAACACATCTCAATTTGGATTAATCACATTTCAAGTGCTCAATCACATGTGACAACTGACTACAGTATTCAGAGGGCTACAAGTCTGGCCATAAGCAAGATCGACTAATAAGCCCAGCATCCATCAAAATAGCCCAAAGGATCACTGGCTACATTTACTAAACAGATGTTTTGTGCAGTTCTCATTTTCACTTTCTTGCCTGGTTATGGTAAAAAGCAGATCATACAATGTCTGAAACTGAATAAAAACAGCAAGATGTTTCAATTCAAAAGTATATTTTGACACATTAAGAGACAGGTCTCCATTACTAACAGGAATTTAAATGTAAAGAGGCAGATGTTTTGGGGTTTTTTATTTCAATTTCTGGGTATCTACAACAAAAACATTCTGCATATTAAACCAGTATCTGATCATAAGAATAATGAGCCTGTTTTTGAGGTTCTTTAAAGAGAATAGCTTTTTTTTGAAAAAAATTATAAAGTCATTCATTACTAAAAAAGAAGTCCAGAGAAAGTTATCATAAACTATGGAAAACAAAGCTTTCAAATATTAAACTTCAGAATACCTTTCCCCTTCATAAATATATGATCCTGAAATCTACCATTAGACAATCTCAAAACAAAAAGCTGAAAATAAAGTCAATACCTAGGAGCACAGGGATGCCTATATTGAGCCTTCTTATTTGTATGATCTACATAGTAGGTTCCAAATTCTGATGACTCAACTCGCTCCCATCCTGGAGGAAGTCCTTCTCGCTCAAGAGGATGGCTCCAATGAGTTGTATTTGTATTGTGATCTATATAATATTTTCTCCCTCTCATTGTCCAGTCCACAGACCATCCAGGAGGAAGGGGTAAATCTTCAGAACCGTGGTTAGTTAAATTTCCTAAAGATGTAGCAGCAACTCTCCCAATACCTAAGAAAGAAAAAACAGAACAATTATTCAAAGCTAAAAAGATGCTACTTAAGCAAGTTATAAAATTAATTACCCTGATTATATAGTCTTCCGTTAAAATTCAAGGTTTTATCATTATAAATAAAATTCTTCATATAATTAGTCAGTAGTACCCTGGCCGAGTAGCTCAGTTGGTAGAGGATCATTTGGATACACCAAGGTTGTGGGTTCACACCCCAGTCAGGGCACATACAAGAATCAACCAATGAATGCATAAATAATTGGAACGACAAGAGTGACTAAGAGTCACTAAGAGTGACTGACACTTTCTCCCTCTTTCCTTCTTTTTCTCTCTAAAATCAATCAATAAAAAAAACTTTTTAAATAGCTAGTTTACTATTATGTAATTACAAAAAGAGGGAGGAAGCAGTCTTCCTCTTTGAAATTGGGTGTCTCTGATTGATACCTCCATCACCAGAACATGTAAATACTTAACTACTAGCAAAACTACTTAAGTATGCATACTGCTAAAGAAAAAGTGAGCAAGAGAAAATTTCACCTCATTAAGATTTTAGATTTCACATTTCATCTAAAACAGCAAAATGAACTTGTAAAACTATTCCCAGTTCATAATTTCTAAAAATAATCTGGCTGTGCCTTGGAACTACTAGTTAAGTTTATTAAGGTAGCAGGGGATAAGATCAACCTACAAGAATCAGATCTATATACCAACAATAATTGAAAACATTTAACTACTTATACCATTTACAATAGTTCCAAAAAATCAAACATTTATACGTAAACCTATGAAAACACTTATTAAAAAAATGAAAGAAGTCCTATCATGTTAATGGATTAGAAGACTCAAAATAACTAAGATGTCAATTTTTCTTGAAAGATCTTTAGTTTTAAGGTAATTCCAACCAAATTCCTGTAGGAATTTTTGTAGATATAGATAAGCAGACTCCAAAATGTATATGAAAAGGCAAAAGAACTAATGAAACCAAAACAGTTTTTTAAAGAATAAAGTTGGAGGACTCATAATACCTGATTTTAAGACTTACTGTATAGTAATCAAGACAGTATGGTACTGTCAAAAGGACAAATAGATTAATGGAATACAGAATCCAGAAATACATCTACATAAACATGGTCAATTAATTTTTGACAAAGGTAAAAAGGTAATTTAATTGAAAAAGTTTTATCAACAAATGTTGGAACAACTAGACATCCATATGCAATAAATTAATAACCTATACCTACTAGCTTATATACAAATGGACTCAAGATAGATCATGTATCAAATATAAAACATAAAACTTTTTTTTAAAAGTAGGATAAATTTTTATAACCTTTCATCAGGCAAAGGGTTCTTAACCAAATAAAGCTTGGAGTTTAACTTAAAAAAAAAAATCCCTGAGTTTATAAAGATACTAAAATACCATCTCACTGGTTACCTTTACTGTTGTTTCATTATTCTGAAACAACAGTAAATAAAAAATCTAGCATTTATCCTGTCTTATATGAACAGGACCAAGTAATTGATAAGGGAAAGTTCTTCATTACAGAATTCCAACTAATAAAGAAGAAATGACAGAATTAGAGTATTTGAACCCCTAATGAAATACATGGATTTAGCTAAGGATCATAAAATTATTAGGTGAAAGGCTGAAGGAACACTTCAGGATGGATGAATGGGACCAACATCTAATTGAATGATCAACTTTAACATCACAGAGAAATCAGTCATTACATGTCCCTGGAACTGATGGAATAAAATATACACAACACCACTTACAAAGTATTGTGGCAAAAAGGAAAATGCCAAGAAAACAATCACTCTTGCTCAGTACCTTTTGGGAATAAATGGATACATTTCTAAAGCAGATGGTCACTAGAGAACAGAACAAAGGACTTTTGGTGAAACTGACCTCTGCTTCTGTCAAACTACAACTGAAGGTTTACTTACTAAGCATAATTTATGGAACTTCAGGACTTAAAGAGAAAATATTTAAATAGAAAAGCAATAAGCCAATGTACTAAAGATACGTGCACAACAAATAACTTTCAGATTACATTATGTAAGTATGCAATACCTTTATACTTTTTCATACTTCCATCACTAAAAATGTACTACTGGCCACAACCTAGGACATTTTAAAAATAAATTTACACATACATACACATACACACATACACACATACAGGGTATGGCAAGAGTAGATTTACAGTTGTTCCTATGGAAAGTGATACAATAATTAATAAATAATAATAAGAGAATAAACTGTTTACATACAACTATAAACCTACTTTTGCCTCACCCAGTATATACATATACACATGGTCAATTCAATGTACTCATACAGAGTTATAAGAACCATAACATTTGGTCTGACAAAGGTCCCCCTGGAAATGTATACATTTATAATGACAGCATTATTTAAAAAGCCCTGGACCTGGCTGGGTAGCTCAGTTGCTTAGAACATCGTGCCAACATACCAAGGTTGCAGATTTGAGCCTCAGTCAGGGTACATACAAGAAACAACCAATGAATGCATAAATATGTGGAACAACAAATCTCTTCCTTCCTCCCTCCCTCCCCCTTATGTCTAAAAAATAATAAAAATAAAAACAAAATTACATGAGGTCCATGTGGAAAAAGTCCAGCCACTAACATAACAAGAACAGTTTGCACAACATTGATGTAACCTGGCAGCTAAGGAGAGTAGACTGGAATGCGTATATGTGAACAATGATGACTTCACTATACTAGTCAGTGGGATGGTAGACATCACTGAGTGAACATTTGTACTGCGTGGTCGTCACATTCAAAATGACTGAGCAAGTAGAGCAATAAATCTACATCAAAATTTACATTAAGCTTAAACATTCCTCTGAGGACACTATTCAGATGATTCAGAAGGCTGCAGCTATGGGCAAGTGGTGCGTGGCTGCTTCATCATGAAAACACACCCACTCATGCATCACGTTTTTTGGCAAAAACATCAAATCACCCAGGTGACTCAGTCCCTCTACAGGCCAGATTTGGCCCCCTGTGACTCTTGGCTTTTCCCCAAACTAAAATCACCTTTGAAAAGGAAGAGATTTCAGACCATTGATGAGATTCAGGAAAATACTATGGGGCATCAGATGGAGATTGGAAGAACTGTGTGAGGCTTTGAAGGGGACTGAGGCATCATTGTCCTATGTTCAATGTTTCTTGCATCTTCAATAAATGTCTCTGTTTTTCATATTACATGGCTGGATACTTTCTGGAGAGACCTCATAGTAGTTTACAACTGTACAGGTTCAGAGGGTATTAAGGTTTGTGACAATTTCATTCATTTTCTTAGAAAATCCGAAGTTCCATATACTAGACTTGATTAAATCTAGAAACAAATGCATTTCTACATTTAAACAACACTATGTACCAAACACCAGATTTAAAGCATGATAAACTAGAAATTCATATTTAGAGGAAACACAGAGACCTCTCTGTAAAATCTCATTTCCAGGAACTAATCCTTAACAATTTGCCATATAGTCTCATCAGATTTACCAATTCCATATTTAGGAATCATAATTTTTACCTTTTTAGAAATCTCCACAAATAGTTTTTTCGGTTTCATGAGACACTCCACCTGTACTTTTTTAAAGTGCCATGTACACTAAATTTTTTCCAAACTATTATCTGGGATAAGTCTATAAAACCTATTAGAATGGAAACCACTTATCTAAAATATAAAACATTACTACTAGTAAAATATGTCTAGCAGACAAAATTTTAAAAGGCTATATTCAAGCTTTAAAACACCAGACCTCCACATTTGAGCTCAGCCAGCAAGTAAAAACTTCAGTAACAAACATGCCAAATCTGAAAAAAGGGCATGAACAATTATGAGTGTCTATTCTGTCCCTGGCCCTTTCCATATGTACTATTTCATACTCGAAACAACTATAATAAAGTAGTAGAATTACAACCAATTTACAGGAGATGAAACTAAAGTTCAACCAAGTAAGCCACACAGATGGTAGAAGATCAAATGATAATACTACTAACCATATTATCTTAGCAACAAAAGATCATCTGTAACTCTTCAAAGAAAAATATGGCTGCCACTAATAAAAGAAAAAACAAGCTACCAATTTTTTAACTCAATCAGTGACAATGAGAACTTGTTACTAAGCTACAAGGAAAAAATTCGTTTTTCATCATCTCAACTGATTCCAGAAAAGAATGAGTAGCATTCATAATACTCAAAATAACTTCCACTCACAGGAACTAATCATACTACCTTCCATTTACATAAAATAAAGCATTCATAAACTAAATACAAGGACAGAAAAAGACACGCAGGTTACGATTATTACAACAGATTTACTGTTTTGCATACTCACAATTGTAAACCTACTTTTGCCCACCCCATACATGATTTCCTAAAGACATGGAAAAATAATTATTTTGTCTCTCTACCAAGCTCTCACTAGGCATGTCTCCAAAGACCTTAATCTAATGTAACCTGGCAGATTATCTGAGATCTGCCCTTAGAGACAAAGCTCAAAAATTCTAACTTCCTAATTTGGTAGCAGCTAGAGAGAACAAAATGGAATCTGGAATTCTAAAGGTCTAGAGGCTCCAGGGTAATAAATACTAAACATTACTGCCCATGTTATTATCATGGTGTTGATAAAGAGATCCAAGTATTGAATCAAGTCAACTGCCTCCTCTACAAAATAATTACAAAATAAAGTTATATTCTTAAAGATTATTACTAATACCCCTCCTCAAAAGATGATTATTTATGCATATACTGGAATAAACAGAAACTCCAGCGTTTTTTTTGTAAAGCCTGACACTTTCCATTTTTATTTTTATGTCTTTGTCTTTAAAAATAAATGTTAAAGTCTGTTACTTAAAACTGTATGAAACTAAAATACTTAAGTGCAAAACAACGGAAATTAATCTGCTTTTGGTATTCTAACTAAAGACTTCCTGTTAACAGCAGGATTCCTTCCTTTGGCCATACAGTAAGTGCCTGATATGTTGCCCAAAATGTTAAAGGTCACATTTTACAGCTAAACATAGAACTTGCTAGACCCTAAAACCCTTTAAGACACTCTACAACTTTTTTTATGCTTCTGCTAAATACAGTAAGATGAATTTAACCCTGGACATACATGTTCCAGAAAGTCTAAATAGTAACTAATTGGCAGGAATTACTACTCTCCTCCCATAAATGTTTTATGATTATCAGGCTGGCCAAAAAGTTCATTTGGTTTTTTTCCGTAAGATGACTCTAGTAACACTTAGCTGTCTTTCTTTATCTTCGTGGAAACAATTTTGTTAGATTGTATTGTGACAGCTGTCATATCAGCTGTGCATTTAAATAAAAACTTATCAAAATTGGTGAATTTTTGTATAGCCATTTTAATACTGAAGATGGAATACATAACATTTTCAGCATATTTATGCTTTTATTATTTCAAGAGAGAGAAAAACAACTGAAATACAAAAAAAATATTTGTGTACTGTATAGAGAATGTGCTATAACTGATCAAACGTGTCAAAAGTGGTTTGTGAGGTTTTGTGTTAGGAGATTCCTTGCCAGATGATACTTTGTGGTCAGGTAGATCAGTTGACGCTGATAGCAATTAAATCAAGACATTAATTGAGAACAATCAACATTATACCCGGTGGGAGATAGCTGACATATTCAAAATATCCAAATCAATAAAGTTATTGGTGAAAATGAAAAGTGTATCCTTTATTTTACGGAAAAAAAAATGGACTTTTTGGCCAACCCAATATATTAGTAACAGCAATCAAAATTTAAAGCCTGTGAAAATAAATCTGTCTATGTTACATCCTTACCCTCCCACAAACTTACTTTATCCTTTCAATTCATTCAAATTCCTTGCTCTCCAGCATAAATCTTGAAAATATAGTAAATTTCAAATCTTTTCAAGATGAATTCAAGAAACTTCCAGCTATTGTCTCATATTCACATTTTTCCCCTCTGGAAAAAGACAGTTGTTAGGCTTTTTTGTTTGGTTAGTAATTGGTTATTAATTTTTCACTGTCACTTACAAAACTCCCTCAAAATACTGTTTCTTTTTCTAAAAATTATAACATTTAATCATATCACCCTCATATGAATTTTTCAAGTACATATAACTTCTGCAATAAATACAATTTTTTAAAAAAAGTGACACTGTTGTCCTGACAGGGTGGCTCAGTTGGTTGGAGCATTGACCTATACCCCAAAAGGTTTTGATTCCTGGTCAGGTCACATAGCTATGTTGGAGATTCTATCCCATGTCGGGCATATGTGGGAGGCAACCAATCCATGTTTCTTTCACATCAATGTTTCTCTAACATCAATAAATATATCCTTCCATGAGGATTTTTTAAAAAATGACATTTGTTAATTTTACAAATTCTAATTAACTTACATTTTATTTCTAAATTCCAAATAAAACATTGTTTTCAATTTTGTCATTAGACTTAGAAAACCTGTCAGACTGCTCCTAAGAGAGGATCAGTAGAAACTTTTTTCTTTTTTAATCCTCACTCAAGGATGTTTATTGATTTTAGAGAGAAGGGGGAGGGGGGAAAGGAAAGAGAGAGGGAGGGAAAGAGGGAGACATCGGACAGAAACATTGCTGTGTTGCCTCCTGTACATGCGCCCAACCAGAGATCTAACCCCAAACCTAGATATGTGCCCTGATTGGGACCCAACCAGTCTAATCCGCAACCTATGTATGTGCCCTGAGACCCCACCAGGGACTGAACACACCATCTAGGTATATGCCCTGAACAGGAATCAAATCCGCAACCTTTTGGTGCATGAGAGAACACTTGAACAAACTGAGCCACCCTACCACGGCAGAAATTTATTTCTTAAAGTGTTTTCTCAATGATATTTGGTGAATAAGAATTTTAAAACAAGATTTTAACTTAGTATTACTAATTCTTCATACTTACATTCAGGCAGAAAAGTGTTACGAGCTATCAGTGATGTTTGCAATATAAATACACATGGGTAAGGTGAGTGCAAAGAACAATAATTTGTATTAATACAGACTGGTGTAAATTACAATTCCTGCTACCCATTAGCTACCGAAACTGTCTTAAGATTCTAGACTTGAAATTTCTGGATTCATTCACTTACTCAACCATTTATTTTTGGAACGCCTCATATATACAGCCAGGTGCTACTAATCATGTATGACTCTTCTCTTTCCCTCAACCTTATATCCCCATTAGTAGCCAAGTTCTATCAAAGCAGATGTGTCCTACTTCCCCCCTTTCCAAACATCCCCAGCCTAGGTCAGGTCTTCATTAACATTTAAAGTATTAGCCACCAAACAGAAGTT
>PVKM010041570.1:0-13057 GCA_004027735.1 Carollia perspicillata
CAAACACACCTGTGCAAATCACCAATTGTGAAACCAATCATTTGCTGTTGGTGACTTATTACTTTCTTGCCATGAAAACTGATGCCAGATATTTATGTGTGACCAAGATTAAGGTTAATAGTGGTTCTCTACTACCATTGACTTTTATCATGCCTGGAACAATTAACAAGAAAAATTGAATATAGAGTGTGTTCATTCAGCTAGACTGTGTAGTGAAAACAGAAGACAAGGTTAATCAAATGTCTGATGACTTCTTAAAATTTTCGGAATGTTTTAATGGCTTGCTGGCGACTTTTATGTTTTGTCTTTTGTTTTCCTCCATGAAAAGCATTTGCAAGAGTTTTATTTGTTTAATTCTGGAAACTAAAAGATGTGAAGTTTCATTAGATAGAAAATGAGTTTTGCTGATTAAGCTGAAAGATTTAAAACTAGTGTGTCATCTCGCATACACCACAACAGATACTATGGAGGGAAGTTCATTCTTTTGACCAAACCGTTCATGACTTTGCCTATGAGAGAATAAGTTCTAAACCTTAGAACACCACAAGCAATGTACATCATCTTCAGGTCAAGTTTCCCATCAATGCAGACAATGTTACCATGATATGTTTAAAGTCATTGTTAAATTTATGTCTGCATGTATCAACAGGACTCCATATTGAGCCTCACATTGCTGATATCATATAACCTCCATGGACACCTACTGTGGCTGAGATTCAGTTTTAGAATATTTGTGATTTTAGAGAGATTCAGTCCTAAAATATATGGTTCATATTTATTATAGAAAATGAACTTATCCTTAACATCTTTACTCAGAAGATGTTTACTTTACTTTACTTTACTTTACTCTTTACTTTACACAGAAGTACGAAACACAATATATTCTGACACCAATAAGCAATTCTGTGTTGTGTACAAGCCAAAAGCGAGTAGAAAGATAAGGTACTTCCCAACCCTAATGTGCCTCATAACAACTCACTCAAAATCTCACCTGTGTGGAGCCATTCCTGCAAAGGGTTATTTTATGTTTTGCCCTTATACTCCATTAGTTCCAAGTGTGTTTATCCTGCCATGGACTTCGGAGACAGACGGAGCTCAAATTCCGACTCAATACTTACTGGAACAGTAATTTGGCAAGTGACATAGTCTTTCTGTGATTCACCTCTAAAATGAAGACAAAGTATTAAATGGGTTAGAAATGTAGCATTTAGGAGCATGGCTGGCAAGTAATAAGGATCATATAAGTATTGCCAGTAAATTCTAGAAGTCTGCTATGGGGACCAATGCTAGTTAATTGAGATATTTCTTTTCCCTGAAGTTTCTTTAAATCCTTTGTGACTGCCTTTTTATATACTAACCTGAAAGCAGCAATGGAAACCTCTTCTCCATTGGCTAGATTGATTGGTTTTGGTGACTGCATGTATCTTTTTTCAAGCAGAGGACATTCGGTGGATGGAAAACTTACAGACATTCATTGTTAGGAAAGACAGTTATTTACCGTTTTGGAGGCTTGTACCCAGCTTTGTGTCTTATCTAAATGTTTCCCTTGACTTGTCGTGCAATGGAAGTAGAACTGATATATTTGATTTGTACAATGATTTGCATTTCCACACAAGCTATTATTAGGGCCGAAAATATACAGTATTTAGTAATTACTACTTAGAATCTGAACCATTTGAGTCTCTACTTCAGGTGTTTCGTGAGGCAAAGCATTTTGAAATGAGGCTCCATCCTTGTCATCTTTATCGATACTGGATGTTCGGTCGGCATAACATGCTGTGAGCTCTCAGGAGAACAGAAATCTCAGATCCATGAAGCAGGAGGCTCTCTGTTGTTTACAGTATTTAAAATAAATTGTTTCAGTTCTCTGAGAGATTGTTTCCTGTTGAGAAGAACTTCATAATTAAAAACAGCAACAGGAATGGAATTAAATGCAGTTATTTTGACAATGTGGGCACCTGGTATATTGTCTTGAAATAAACTGACCTATGGTTTTTACCGATAGTATTCTTTCTAGGTGAGATTTGCATAAGTACAGAGAATTAGTCCCTCTGCCCATCCTTTTGAAAAGAGCATAGAGTTTTTAGTGGCGAGAAGATAATTATGCTATTTGGGATAATAGTCAGATTTACTGTCTAGGACTGCTATTCTTTACACTACATGAATTTCAATATAATTGCTCAGATCCTGTTCAGAGGAAAACTGATTCATTTTTTCAGGTTTTCCTTTAATGCTCCCCTTTTCTTCTTATTGTTGTTTTTTAAGCAGGCAGGTCTAACATTGATAGCAAAAATGCTTTTGAATATTAAAATTGACTTTCCTTTCTCTATACTTAAAAATAGTTTATTGGAAAATATTTGAATTGTTATAGATCAAAATTTGTTCAAATTGTAATTGCCTTTTTTGTCCACTATTCTATTACCATATCTGTCATTGTCTAATATTTATAAAACAAATTCTATGAATTCATTTTTGTATGCAATATTATATATATATATATATATATATCCCTTTTTTAGAGAAAATCAAATGCACATCAGCCAAGTCAAATGACCAAATGAAGGAATTCTCCATTGACTTTCTATTAAGACACAACCACAGAATAATCGTATTATTAAAATTAAAAATATTTTATTGCATTTTAACTGTAGTGATGCTTATGTACTATACTTTAACTTCAGTTAACCAGAATACATTCTCATCCAAGGGAACATGTTACCTATTTGCTTCTTCCTCTTCTACATAAATCATTAACTTTTTTACTCTTTGTGAGTGACAAAAGGGAGCCAAAACTTAAGCATTTGTAGGGCTTATCCTGTAAATTATCCATTTATAATATTATACTGCATAAGTAAACCCAAAATCTTACTTCAATAAAATAATAAGTTTATTTTAATCTATGTAGTTTCAAAAATTATCTTTAATATGTTTTCAGAAATTGAACAGAATATTGAGTTTGACCACATGACTATGAGAAAATTTTTTAAATCACAAACTAACTCTTAGTGACAATATGCCATACTCCTAACAAGTTGTCACTTAACTTTATAGGTGATTTAAAAAATTCAAAATTTATGTATTTATAATACTTAATTTTAGTAACCCCACCATTTAAATAGTTTTCATATTACTCTATTTTTCAAATAAAAGCTTTCATAATCAAAAGAAATCACCTCATAAAACCATAAGTGTACTACTATGTCTAACATTTAATTATGAGTTATTACATATTTTTGTGGCATCTGTGTGTAAATAATAAATCAGTATATTAAAAATATTTAAAATATCCACAATCCATTAAGATACCGCCTCTTAGGTAAAATTATTGTAACCCAGATATTGGCCTATAATCTGTATTCAAACCTCCCTTCTTTTCCAATAATACAAAGTTGGGCTTGTTTTTAGGGTCTATGTGAAATTGTATCATTAAGCATAAAGTTTATAGGATCTATTTTAGCAGTGTTCATTTTAAAGTCAGCCACCTCAAACACACACACACACACACTCACTAAAAAGAGAGAGAGAGGAGAAAAATAGAAGAGAGGGAGGCAGGAGAGAGCGATATACTTGAACATGTCCAACTGTTACAAAGCAAAATTCCTGGTATGAAAACAGATCCCTTAAATAAGAATACGTGAGCTCTGTCTTTCGAAGGCTTCTCTTAAAGCATAACATTGTTACATGGCATCTGAATTGAGCCAGTCCACAAAGCTATCTGTGATGGCAGAAAAAGGATCTTTCTTGAAATGGATGCTTCATTCTTTTTCTTCCAGAAGCTAGTCAACGTCCTTTGTCTGTCTGTATTCAATATTGCCACTGTAGGAACAGTGTGGGTTTTCATTGCTTCATTGGCATGGGATGCACTGATTCCGATTTGCTGTCAGTCCGGACCCTTTTCCCTCCCCCACTTTGACTTGCTGAAAGTCCACAACTGGAAGAATCAGCATACACAGTATAAGGCAGTACAAAATAAACAGCTCATCGCAAATTAAGTTGTCATGTTTAGCTTGAATTTAACAGAATTGCATGGATTGATCGAAGAACACAAAGAAGCTTATGAACAAATCATCAAAGGATATTTTGATGATTTTTTGTGTGTAATGATTTTTTTAAAGTATGCTAAGTATTATTATCAATCCTCTGAATTTTTACTCTGTTATTATTATGGCTAAATTTTATTCCTTTTAAGACATTCAATTGAAAAAGTAAAAGCGAATTGGTAAGATGACTGACACGAAAAATCACAGTTTTGTTAGGGAATATGTGTGACTCTTTGGTACAAATTCTTTAATTTATTTTTTGATTATTTCTTAATTTTCTGTAACTAGCATGACCATCTAATGAATTTTTAATGTTTCTCACATGTATGTTGTATAAGCTATATTCATTTAGTTATTGTATGAAAAACCACGATTTTTAAAAGTTTTGCTATAAGTAATAATATCAATGCAAAGAAATGAATTCTTTATTATGACATAACTAGGAAAAGAATTCTTCAAAAATGCATATGCGCTTCAAAAGCGCATATTCTGTGCTTTCTTCCTTCTGATAATCATGGATAGGTGGAAGTGATATTGAATTTTAAACCAGTTTAACAGAAGTAATTGGATCTCACACAACAAAAAATCAGTTTAAAGTATACATTTTGCCAGCTCAGAGAATTCAGTCTGGTATCACTATTGGATTTTACATGTACTCTTTTTCTTGCAAAATGGATGAGAAAAATTGTATCATACCCAATGCCTCAGGTATAGTTTAATGCTTCTCTCCCTTTTTCTTCCCCAAAATGATATTATTTACAAAGAATCTAGAAAAACATTAATGATGCGACAGCTCTTTATTCTCTTATTCTGGGAGCTATGGAATTTATAAAAGTCCCTCTTAGGTTCAGTGTTAGAAGAGTCCTCCAAAGCCAGGCCTGGTCAGCAGAGGAGAGAGGAATGATCTTAAGAGGTCTAAGCCCTTTTCATCACTAAGTGCTTCCGACCCTAGAAAAGCCTGTCCTGTGCTCAGAACGTCTTGAAGCATCTTTCCCTCTCTGCTGATTCCCTGCAAGCATCATTGTGTCCGACACCCTTAGAACGGTAATTCTCTGGAAAAGCATGAGCCATCTTTGGTTTGTAAAAAGTGGATTTGGTTATAAAATGGTCCATAAACACTGTTCATGAAGTTGCCTGGCTGTTACAGCCAGTAAACAAGATGGTGTTTTTTATGAGCATTTTGCGTTTCATAGAAACTTGTAACATCATGAACACATACCTGCACATGGGCCGCCTTAGCCAGGCTGCGTGGCTGGCGTCTCTTTACAAGGGAGGTGACGGGCGCAGGCAGGGTGTGCGTCTGGACCCCTTAGAGGCTCTTCAGTGGCACTGGCACAAGTCATTTATGGGGCTGCTTGAGAAAGTCCGCACAGGCCATGGTGACATTGCATTCTGGGAAAATCTTGCTCCTCACTCTTTTCTCTCAGTATAGTTTCAAATACACGTTGAATAGAGGAATCTGAATAGGATTTTTAAGAAGCAAACCTTAAAACTATTATAAACTATGGAAACTAAGATAAGCGTGAGAGCTTCTGGTAACCACCCATTATATAGACTTCTTAAAGAAAATCTGTGAATCTGTATAATGTATGTTGGATTGTGTTTTAAAATTTGACGCCATGCCTCAGGTGTTAAAGTCACTTTGGAATCTGCATTGAGTAAAAAGTCAGTAAATCAGTTTACCTGGGCTAATCTCTCATGTGCTGCCTATAGGTTCTGATTCAGTTCAGTGACGGATGCTGGGCGTTAGACCGCTTTACTGCCTCTAGTTCTGAGCTTTACCTTGAGTAACATTCAAGACTCCTGTATATATTTGAAGCATTTGACAGAACAAGAAGAAATATTTTGATGCTGAGACATAGTTAGTATTTTAGTGTTTGTCAATTTGTTTATTCCACATATTTATTATGTATCTAAAATATGCCAAGCACTTTTCTAGGAAGGCTATTTATCAAGCCAATATGCTGTAGTTTTTTTTTTTTTTGTACTAGTATATTAGCATCATTATGATATTGCTAAGAACATAAATTTTCCAGTTAGGATGACACTATAGCTGTTTCTATATAGAATAGAATGACAGATGGAGATAATTGGATGAAATTTATAAGAAAAGAAATTCACTTTCACCATAATCAGGAATGGAAAAATGGTTTCATCATTCATCCAATACTGAGTAATGACGTTTGGAAGGACTCAGAGGTCAGCTTCTGTTGGAAGGGTGGTAAGGATGCTGTTAATGATGTCTGTTGTGAATGGGGGTGGGGACTCTCATGGACCAAAGTTGCCACTTTCTAATGACAAACTCAATGAACAAAGCTAAGGATTTTTTTTTCAATCCTATCAGAGAATAGGTTTATTGCTGAGAGAGAGAGAGATTGACTGATTGCCTTCTATATACCCCCAGACCAGGGATAAACCCGTATCTAGGTATATGCCCTCCTGGGAACTGAACCCACAACCCTGGGGTGCATGGAATGAATGATGTTCCAACCAATTAAGTGACCTGGGCAAGGCAAAGCTTTTTGCTTATTTTTATTCGTCCTTGAACAGTTTGCACAATTTTTGTACTTCCCTTATGAAAGTCATTGCTTTTTAAAGGGGTTAGAGTTCCTTAAATACTTGTCCCCCTTTCCTAGATTCCTTGCATCACGAAGAGGTGATCCACTTTAAAATTAATTGTGTAATTCCCACAATCTCTAGGTAGGAGAGATTATAGCTTTAAGTGCAAGGCCACACACCCCAAACACACAGCTGACCTGTATGTTCAACAAATCACTGAGTGCAGATGCCACATGGGAGTATGATGACCACTCAAAGACTAATAAAAAAAAAAACACCATTCTCTTTTAAATCCATGTCCAGCATTACAAGAAAGTAACAAAGCTTATGTAAATTGTGATGAGAGATCTGCCATTATAGTGCTCAGGTTTCCTTGGAGAGGGAATTGAAATCAGCCACTGGGAGAACTTTAAACCCTCTACTAATTGTAGGTCATTAGTTGTTCTTCTTTTGGAGCATTAAAGAATTGTCAAATAACATTATTCTAATGGTCTTCTAAATATATGCTTCTACCTAGCCACATCATTTGGAAGTTTTTTTTTTCTTCCTGGGAAGCTGGCCAATCCATCATATTACCAGCTACAAAGTATGTAGTTTAAAAAATATTTACTTTTCAGTAGCCCCTAAAAAAACCAAAAGGAAGAAAACAAACAGGAAACAGGGTGCCACCTGAGTCTTACCTAATATAAAACCCTGTTTGGGGTGTGTGGCCTTGCACTTAAAGCTAAAATTAGGGTCCTGGTGGTGCAAATGAACCACAGCTAAAGATAAAGAGGGGCCCTATAAGGACCTTCAAACCAGTAGAGCTATTTATTTAAAATGCCTAAAACTTACATTTGAAACACCAGTGTTATACGAAGTTCTTAAACACAGTAAAAAGACAAAAAGACTAGTTAAACCATCCAGAAAACTCTACATTTAATTGAATACTCAAGAATCAAACTAAAGGAGAACAGGAAAATTATTGTCCTTATCGCTCTTGGCTTCTTTTTTTTATTCACTAGAGTGCTCCCCCCAAATTTTTTGAAATTAAGGTAAACAATATAAGATGTGTGAATGTTCTGTGTCACTGATGTACATTTATTCCTTAATGCAGTGGGTTTTTTTGTTTGTTTCTTGCTGGGCTCATTGTTTTTCATTAGCTTGTCTGTAATGTTCCAATTTTTGATTCATTTCATATGCATCTCCTAATGATAGGGATGACTTGATCAGCTCACTCCTGCTCTGCTACTTTTCATGCCTACGTGCTAATATCCTGTTTTAGTTTTAAGCGACAGCCTTCCATCACATACACAGGAGTGCCCGCTCTCACACAGCTGCTAAGGGCTGGCGCCAGCCTGGACTCATCTGTCACAAATCCGTCACCACTCAGAGTCGACGTTTATAATGAACCCATATCTTCATGAAGGTTGGTGCACTTAGTATCATCAGCCCATGATCACGATTCACAGGCCCACGTTACAATGAAGAGATGGCTTTGGGATGCTATGTCCTTTAAACTCATTCAAACCCACTTTGTCCTCATGTTTATGTCTAGATGCTGAAAGAGGAAAGCAGACATTTTCAACTAAACTCAGTTCAGGTTGAATAAAATGTTTATTTAAGAGAAATTTTGAGGAGAGGGGGCGATGTGTAAAAATTATCAGGCCATATATTTTTTTTAATGTAACAGAATAGTACTGGAAAGGAAGAGGGGGAGGAAAATATCAGTGCCTATGATTTGCTTCCTTGACTGAAAAGGAACAAATTAGAAGGGCTGTCAACTGTAAATGAGATTGTTGAAAAATTCAAGAATTTTAATTTAAGAATAATTTATGTATTTATGTTGATATTGCTGGTTTATAGAAAGCAGCTATATAATGCTTAGCCACTTGAGATATTTCATCCCTGTGGACTTTTTATGTCCCTGGATCTTTTGAAATATAGTCTGGAAAATATGATTACTAGTTTAGAATTAGTAGTAGTTGTTGTTAAGATTTCATATACATAGAAAAACACTCCGAAATTCCAAATAAGAGCAACATTGAACACTTCATTTTAATGATGGTCAGGGGAAGGAGGAAGACATGTCTCATGTAAACATTTATTTATTTTAAGTTACTCCAACTTAATTTAAAATAACCTAATCTAGAGTGATGATAGTGTCTTGGAGAATCATTGTAAGTAGTTCCACTTTGTAAGAAGAAGGAAAAAATGTGGATCTCTTTCATTATCTACAAGATAGCAGATTTAATTGTATTTTTCCCAGCAGGAGAAAGTTCATAATGCTTCTACTTCTTGGATGGTAGCCCTGGGGTTAAATATTCAATATGAGTATTTTACACTTGAATCACTATTTGTCCAAAATTTGTTTAACTAAAAGCCAGTCTGATACTGACTATTTTAGAATACTTAGCCCAAACTATCCGGACACCCCATAAGCAACATCGTGTATTTGACTGGTTTCCCGTGTTCATGAATAATGCATAACTAGTCATACTTTTCAGATCATCCTATTCCAAATCTTCAACCCGACTGCGATTCTAAATGTATTTAATCCTGCCAAGTCCCGTGTGTTCTGTGGAAGCCATATAACGTATCACGAGTAGATAATGAGTCCTTATTTTGACTGGACAAAATTTTTTAATAGTTAAATGACACTTCTTAATACAGCCTGAAGGATAAATGAGTCCCTTAAGTCGTTGATAGCTTTTATTCAGAGAGGCAAGTTCTTGACAGTTACTTTGAAAGACAAGTTGTCTCAAGATGCTTGTTTTCCCTTTTAAATTCTCTTGCTTTTGCACTTAAGCCCTGCATTATTTAGACTAGTTAACATGCAGAGCAGGAAGCTGTTTGTTAACTTTTCCACCTCTTTTTGAAGGTAATTTAATGCACATTAACTGGTATTCTGCACCTTTTCTACTTTCTGATCTGTGTAAAGATTCTTTTTTAAAATGTTGATCTACTTGTAAAGTCCACCCAAGTAAAATTTTAGAGATTATACTGTGTTGAAAGCACATATTCTATTTAAATTTCTCAATTTAACCATCTTTTCACATCCCCTTATGGAAAAAAGGCATATTAGCATTTAAAGCAGTAAAAATTTTTTTTAAATGTACAAAATAGTAATTATGTAAAATTGTTTCTTTGGGGGAAATAAGATATTATACCTGCTTAAGTAGATGACAGAGTACTAATTATTATTTATAGCCTTTATTATTATACACCTGCAAGTCACAATAGATTAAGTTTTAGTTAACTTTGAACAGCTAGTAATTATAAAATACAATGCAGAGAGAAGATTAACTTACCTACACCTAATCTTTGAAATTAAATACTTTCCATTTCTTTTTCTAAGTTTATTGTAAGGTGCACTTTAAATATTTATTAGTTTAAATAATTATAAAATAAAAAACATTAAAGATTAATTTTATCTAATATTATGGGGATTTATTTAAAAGATATGTATGTACTTGGCAATATAATTTATAATAGAAATACGTGAATCTATAATCTTTCATATGTGAAAGGTATTATTTTCCTGTAGTGAATTGGTAAATATTCTAAAATTTTATGAGTTTGACTCTTTAATTTATTCTAATAAAAGAAGACATTGAACCAAAAAATATAACTTTTAATAATTTAGAATCAACATTCTACCATTCCAATATGTGTGGAAAAGTTATGTAGAATGGTAGTTAGAACAATAGTGATAAGATGAGAAAATTGTATGTAGATCTGTATGTAGATCATTTTGCCAAGCACTTCATATCCCTTCTCTCACTGAATCCTCACAACGACCCAATGAGATAGTTCCGCAACTTGCTCCAGGTTGCATGCTGGTAAATGACAGAGTGTGGACTCAGATCAGACTTCCTCTGCTCAGATCCCAGTGTGTTAACAATGACCCCGATTCACTGATTCTTTCCAGTGCAGAGAAGTGCAAGTACAGGTATCCACAAAGCGAAAGTGAAGATTTACACCGTGTGTGGTTGCTTGGCTTTTGTGATCCAAGATGCAACTATGTAAAATACAAGGCAAATAAATGCACGTGCTTTCAGGCACCGCACTTTTTACTCATTTATTTGTAATATAGACAGCTTTTCCTTATTCCAGCAAATCAAATCTCGGTTTCATGGATGTCCACTATAGATTCTCAAGTAAACTAAAAAACGTGGATATTAATAAGTTATCAGTTTAATATAGGGAATCAGTTGGATAAGTCCAGCCCAGGTATCATTCTGTGTTCACTTTCTGTTAAGAAATCAGTACAGTCATTTTCTTTCCAATTTAACCAACCCAGTTGTGACTTATACGTCCTCCATAAACTCTCTGATGCTTCATTTGCCAGAAATAACTACGCACCCTTCTTTTTTCTATTTTAAAACACTTTTTTCCATTTCTCACGTTCACTCCACCAAGGAGTGTCTCACCGGCTCCCGGGCCCAGACGCTCAGCCCAGCACACTGCGGGCTCCCAGCGTGGCTGGTCTGTCTCTGGAGCAAACACAACCCCAAACCTCAAAGATGAGGTGTCTTTCTGCCCCGTAGCATTAAAAATAAACCTGTATGTGAAGATGAAACTTGTTTCTTTGCTGAATATGGCTTTAATAACAGTAGAAGTTTGAGGCTTTTTACCAACACAGTAATTTAGTCTCCTTATTTTGACTTGAATACAAAATTTTTCATCCCTTTCCAGAACCAGCTGAGGGACAATTGTGAGGGAAAAAACCCAAAGGATTTTAATATCCCTATGTCAGCCTGGGCCTGGAACCTAAACACACACACACACACACACACACACACACACACACACACACACACACACACACACTTCTTGAGTTTTTACTTTCCTGTCTGTTCAAGCTAAAAATGTTCTCTTTATTTTGAGCATAGACTGTTGAAGTTCCTACTATTTCTGACATGCTTTTGGACACTGCTTTTTCCAACTTTTTTCTTCTGTGGATAGGCAGATGCTTTTCTGCTTTAACTCACCTTAGACAAAGATGATTTATTTATGAACTTTTAAGTGTACAGTGCATTGATGTGTTATTGATTGAGAAGTAGTATGGTATAGAGGTTAAGGGCACAACTCTGAGGTCAGAATTCTTGGGCTTGCAATCTCATTCTACCCTTACTAGATGCAAACTCTTAGGTAACTCACTTAACTTATCTGACTTAGTTTCCTCATCTGTAAAATGGGAGTAATATACAACCTGTCCCAAAAGTTGCTATGGAAATTGAATAAATTAATATATGCAAAGTTTCAGAATAGTGTCATGTACCAATATTTCTTGAATGAATGAATGAATATACTTTTGCAGCTATTTTACTGCAAAGTGAAACCTATCTTCCCTGAACCTGGAGGCTTCATGCTGGCTTTGTGTAGTAAAGTTTATCTCTCTTTATTTTCTCTCCATAGTGTAATTTCCACTGAGTTCTCATGTCCTGACATAATTCCCAGTACCACTAGTCCTCAGCCTATTTGTCAACCAGAGGAAACTAATAAACAAGGTTCCCATCACAGGATTCGCTGAAGCACTCACAAAGTAGAATCTAGTGATTAATACAGTCCACATGGATTTTAAGTATGTCATTTAAAGGAAATTCCCAAAATATATGCTTTAGTGACGATTTCCATTGTTACGTGACTTGTCGTTTCATCTTGTTTGTTTCTTAGAAGATCCAGTCATTCGAATGGTACAAAACCCTGGCCAGCACTCAAAAGCTTGCTAAAATTAATTCCTTCCAGGGAGTTTTCTTTGCCTAAGAGCTACAGAATTGCCAGTGAAGCTAATTCGTTGAACACATGGGAAAATCTGTTTATACCATGAAAGCGGTTTCCCTATGTGATGCCCACTGCTGGCAAGATCAAAACTAAAAACACTGGGGAAAAAAACTTAAATAAAGAGCACATGTGGCAAATGGTGGAGATAAAGAGCCGATCGTCACTGTCTGCTAACCTCACTGTACTCCTTTTCTTTGCGTTGTTGCAGACTCATGATTTTGGCACAATTATCTATGAAGTTATGCTGATTTTTAAGCTCTGATTCATGCTTTTCTTAAGTCATCTGTGGAAGAGATGACATGCTAATTGCACTCCTGAATTTTTTACACTATGAGTTTATTAAGAGGAGACATGTTTTCAAAAAAAATAAATGTATGTGATTTGACATGGTGACAGATTAATATTTAGGCATTAGACCGGCAGTACAATTAGACAGCTTAAATGTGTCCTACATCTTAATGTCTAGAAGTCACATTAAGTCCCCGTTTTTTTTAAGGGTGGGTTGCTATTCGGCTGATTGAAATAAATCAAAGTCTATTGGAGGATTTAAGTGGATTATGAGAAGGTTCATCACAATTACATATAATTCTAGGAAATAGGAATCTAGGGAATTAACTGTAAATTCAGAATGCCTCAGGTAAGAAATTATATTTACAATAGACTTCCTGAAGTGGTTATTGAGGATGTAACTA